>LOJH01018364.1:4703-21786 GCA_001685095.1 Ellobius talpinus
GGCTGGGTACCTTTTTCAGCTGGCAGGTCACATCTTGCTTCCTTGGTGGTCTGCGCAGGACCGGTAGGAATCAACTTCCTCCTTCCCAGAATTCTCCTGTTCTCATTACATCATTTCTACTTCCTGTCTGGTTTTCCCTCCTATACTTCCTTCCTGGCCAATCAGTGTTTACTTAAAACATGATTGACAGAATACAGACAATTCTCCTGCACCAGATTAAGATTCATTATATGCATATATGAAGCTTTTAAAGTAGGGAGAGTTCAACCACCAGGAGACTTCTGGCATTTACTTGTGGTTTTTGAAATTGAGTTTATCCTTCATTAATGTACTTCAGAAGTTTCTGAGGTCCAAATGTATTTCTTGTTTTCTTCCTACATCCCTCCCATCATCTCTTTATAATTTCTTCGTTCCTTTGGCTTCTCTTGAAATTTTTGCTCATTCTCTACTGTCCCCTAATTGTATATTCATTTGAGATTAATAATGATTTCTTCTCATTAAAACCAAGTTCTGAACGGTGGTGGTGCATGCCTTTAATCCTAGCACTCAGGAGGCAGAGACAGGTGGATCTCTGTGAGCTAGGGGCCAATCTGGTCTACAAGCGCTAGTTTCAGGACAGGCTCCAAAGCTACAGAGAAACCCAGTCTCAAAACACCAAAAACAAAACAAAACAAAAACAACAAAGAACAACAACAAAAGGCCCGGTGGTATTGTGCTGAATCTTGGCTGTTGAGTGTCCGCAAAGGCCTGTGTGTTAAAGGCAAGTCCCCAGATGGTGCTATGGAGAGGTGGTGAAACCTTAGGAAGTGGAGTCTATTGGGAAGCTCAAGGGTCATGAAGGACTTGCCATAGAAGATAGAAGGGAACCGGCTCTCTTTCTGTTTCCTTTTCTCTTGGATTATGAGATTGAGTAGTTTCACTTGGATATATATTCCTGCCATGATGTGCTGTCTCTAAAGAACACTGGGGGCCACTGAGTTATGGACTGGAACCCCCAGTCATGTTTCAGAACAAGGCCTTTCCCATTGTAAATTCATTATATCAGATATTTTGCTGTAGTAACAGGCAGCTGACTACCACAACCTGTTTGTCCAAATTTCCCTCGCGCATACTCATGCTAATGCAATTACTCATTGCACTTACCTGTTTATCAGTGGAATAAAATTTCCCTACATACTTCTCACTTTCATAGGTGACCTAGTTTCAAATGGTGTATCTTTCTAAAACCCTTTCAGAGTCACTTCTTCACTTTTTTGTTTTGTTTCAGTTACTTGAAAAATCCCTAAACACTATCTTTGCCTAACTTATTTTTAATAGGGTTTTTCTCTTGCAAGTTCCTACTGGCCCTTCTAATCTTTCCCCTCCCTCAGTTACCAGGTAATGACAGCTATAATAAAATTCTACATGCCATTTTAAATATTACTACATTGTTCAGAAACCCACTTTTTCAGTTGTTTGTTTCTGCTTCTTCAAGCTAGCAGTGAAATCAGGTTTCAAGTCGTTCCAGCCAGTAGAGTACTTTGTGTTTATTCTTTGTGTAGCCTTCTGTAATGATGCATGCTTCTGTCTAAATAGAAAAGAATTCTGTGTGGTAATGGGAGCCTTACTTTAGACTTTTTCTGGCCAACAGTGAGAGGTGGGGGAGCATGTGTAACATCGCTGGAAGCCATAAAAGAGAAAGTAGAGAATACAGATTAATTTGTTGCTCAGAGTAGTGATTTACTTCAAGACACCAATGTGCCTGTCTGTAAATGACTCACTCATTTTTTCTTAAAAATCGGATATTTGCTTAGTGCTATTTAAAAACATTAAGACTGCAAGCTATTACTTCATACAAGCAAGATAAACCAGGTCCTGGCCAAGTGACAGTAACCCGACTTTCTTGATATGTTTTATAACAGCCCCAAAGCCAACTACTCTAGCCCATGCTTCTCCCAATTACTTTCCAAACTCGTCTAATCTACCCCGTGCTGTCTTTTCTGTGTACTTATGACCAGTGCTGGTAACTTAAGAGAGACTTTTAGAAGCACACAATGCTGGTATTTGCTTTGGTGTGCCAAGATCCCCAAATTTCTGCCTTAGAACAATGCTAACTGGCTCATGTTCATCTAGCTTTTAGTATTAAGCATTAAGGAGTATTTTTGTCTTCTTTTTTTATTGTGTCTTGACCTTAAGTCTTTCTATGTAACCCTGGCTTGCCTGGAACTCACTGATTGTAGCAATCCTCCCACCTCTGCCTCTCAAGGGCTGAGATTAATGGCATGTTCCATCATGCCTAGCATGCCCTCTTATGTGTTATATTGTCCTACAATCTCTCTACTATCCTTTCTTTTCAATAGTCACAGAACACCATATGTGAGCCTCTCCCCATCATGATTGGCTGGAGTTCAATAAACTAAGCCTAAGAGACAAGGTTGGAAGAAATTAAAGATATAAATTGAAAACAGAGAGAATAAATATGGCTTAAATACAAAGCATTAGGTGTTTTAGGAATTGTGGACACAATGCTGGATCAATGCAGGACCCTGTCTATGGCACTAATGGTATACGCAACAGAAGGGATTCAAGCTCAGAAGCTGGTCAACCAGTTCAGGTGTACAAAAGCTCATCTCTCCAGGAATGTAAAGTGAGGTCTTGCTGGCCTGGTGACAGGGAGAGCAACCTAGCTTCCACAGCTGAATGTGATGGGGAAAAGGTATGTATGTTGTGCTCTGTGACTCCTGAAAGGGAAGGACACTCAAGAGACTGTGGAGCAATAGAATGCATAGGAGACTATGCTAGGCACAATGATGCATGCCTATAATCTCAGCCCTTGGAAGGCAGAAGGCAGAGGGTTGCCACTGTCGGTGAGCTCAGGCAAGCTAGTGCTACAAAGCAAGACAGAGGCTCAAAACACATGGCTTCTTTAATCCTTCTTCTTAAAAAATGATTTCTTCCTGCTTTGGTTTTTAATCATTTGCTGACCGCTCTATTGGTACAAGATTCTTTAGCGCTCTGAGAGTGTCAGAGAAGCTTGTCTCTTACCTTGTGCTTATCATTTTCTCATTGTTTCAAGAGTAATCATGAGTTACAATCTTCTCACTTTCTCATCTACGACACTTCTTTCCTCCTTTCCTCATATGCTATCAGAATTTCTTAAAGTGAAATGATGTATCAGATTCACCTTGACCAGTTGACATCTGGGAATCAGGAAGGAGGAAATGGCAGTGAGCCACTTGTGAAAGCTGGCAAGGTGAACATATTAAAGTAATAAGTTCAATTTAGTCTCCTTGCAGGCATTTCTTTTCTTTCTTTCTTTTTTTATTCTCCTCTTATATATTACATCCCGGCCACAGTTCCCCCTCACTCCACTCTCCCCAGTCTCTTCCCCCCACCTCCCCTCTCCCGCAGATCCATGCCCCTTCATGTCCCCTCAGAAAAGAGTAGGCCTCCCAGGGAAATCAAAGAAACACAGTGGCATAATATGCCACAATAAGATCAGGCACATACACCTTTCACAAGGACACTTGCGCAACTGTGTTCATAACAGCATTATTCATAATAGGCAGGCATTTCTTACTCACTATGGAAAGACACATGCAACCAAAAATAGCTACAAATCACCCTAACACAAAATCATAAACTTACTTAAAGCATTATGAGACTTTTTTTGCATTTTTTGGTACCTCACTTGTACAGTTCTCATATGTAAACTTTGTGGATAACAGTATTATGTCCTAATGTCAAAAAGTTGCCTCTCCTGTAGGGTGAAAAATTGTCTCTTCCATAGGTTTAGGTGCACACTGTGGCATATCTGGTCGTAAGGGCTCATGTTACTCCCTTCTTCCATCACTTCATTGATTTTATGATATGCAAACCCTTAAAGCCATAGTTCTAAGCCTGTGTATCGCGAGCCCTTTGGAGGTGAAACAACCCTTTCACAGGGGTCACATATCAGATATCCTGCAGATCAACTATTTACATTACTATTCATAACATTAGAAAAATTGCTGTTACAAAATAGCAACGGAGTAATTTTATGGTTGGGGGTTGTCACAACATGCAGAACTGTATTGAAGAGTCACAGCAATGGGAAGGTTAAGAATCACTGCTTTAAAGGACCTTGGTGGGATCTGGCTCCTATTTGCCTCTGTGGTCTTCACTCTACTTGTCTTCTCACTCTGACTTATTCTACATGTGAGAAGAGAATGGACTCTTTTTAAACCTTTCTAGTGGTTGTTGTTGCCTCTGCAACACAAACTCTTCCATCACTCTTAGTCTCCAGATAATGCCAACCCATACGATGACTCTCAACTTAAACCTCATTTCTTCCGGGAACTCCACCCCTCCCCAGCTAGGCAGGATGGAATCAGAGCCTTGGCTAAATGTAGGCCTATATTTCTATATGGTGTGGCAGCCAGGCTCTGAAGCCATAGGCTTCACCTGAGGTGGTCACGTAGCCCTGTAGACAGGCTGTCACTGCCTAACAAAGGGTCAGGATGTTGTTGTTCCTTTTTTTGTTGTAATTTGGAGGATGTCTTATAGAGACGCTGGTTTAAGTCTATGTGACAGCTAGCACATACAGCAGACAGGTAGATGCGGACGTGACAAAACGCCACTCACCTGGTTACCTAGGAGACGGGTCTGGTGTATTTTCCCGCTCAGTTTATGTGTTAGTATAAAAGTTGTTTGAGAGAATAAATGAGAGAGATCTTCAGGAAAGGAGAAGCCTGAGATGCCCTTCTGTGATGACCATGTAAGCTATGTCTGGTTATTCCTTGCGGCTCCGTACCCGTCCAGTTAGGGAAAATAGTTATCTATGTTGGGGCCTACGGGCTCTAATATAATGGCGCCCAACATGGGGCTAAACATTGAACCCCGAGACAAATGCCGAAAAAAGAACAAAAAGTACAAAAAAAACATGGTGCTGACCGCCAAACTCCATAAAAAGCCAGAGAAGGGAGAAGATGAGAGAGACCGTAAAGGCTGATTGCTAAACCCCCAAGGAAAACCAGACAAAGGATGAAAGAGAATGTGAGGCTGATCCACACCCCCCCAAAAAAACAAAAAAGTGACCAGATGTAAAAAACCCACAAAAAAATTCAGTGGATACGTGAGTAATGTGCGCTTAGATAACAAAATGGAACAGTAATATCGGAAAAAACCTTATAAATATAAAAATAACTAAAGGGAATGAGAATGGAGCAGAAACAATGGTAGAGTTATTGAGAATGAATGAATACCTATATTTATCTATCCTTATCAGTTATATCTGAATTTGTCCCATATAAATGCGTACACTGTACGTGGATCTATGTTTGTGTGAGTGTTTGTGTGCACATGTGTGTTCACACATGTGGACAATGTACATGCATGGACATGTATATAACAGATCTGGTGACATGGCAGATACTCATAATCTTCTACCTCAAAGTGTGCCTTAGATTTGGTTTCTGGAGGACACCTGATGCAATCCAGTTGTAGGATTTTCAATCTTGGTAAATTTTCACTTATCTGTATAGAATATCTTCTTATTTCATACTAACTTCCTCTTTTAGAATTACTTTTATTATTCTTCTCAGGGATCCTTCCTCCCTGTAATGAAACAAGACATTATTCTTGGGGCACAAGTCATCCATTTTTACACATCCCCTCAAACAAGTCTTGCTTTCAAAACTGCTTTGATTTGAAATAAACTGAACCAGAATGAATATTTTCGTATGATCCACTCTGTCCTTTGTTGTTTACACAGTTGCTCTTTTACTTCTGCAAGCTCCCTATAGCCTGAAGCACATCAGGAGGTCTAAACAATCATTTCTTCACTGTGATTGTTCTGGAAGATGGTGCTGTCAGCTTCTCTTTAGGGGGTATTTTTGTGAATCTGTGAACGGAGATTTTCCAACAGCCCTTGATAAACACAAAAATAGACATGCTGAAAGTATTGCAAAATAGAAATTATTTACTTAGGGGTGATGATCAGTGTCTCCCTCCTCTGTCTTCTTGCCCATCAGCATAGAAACCAGGGGAAGTCCCTGTCTTATTCCTCTCAGAGCCTGGATGATTCCTTTAAGAAATGGCATAACAAATATTCAGCGTTCACTACAAACATACAGATCTACTAGCCCCACCAACATAACAATGCAGTACTGTGGCCAAAGGGCTCCCACGCTTTCTCCCCACTCATGATCAGCTCACTCTGCTGTCAGCCAGCTACCAACAATGTCCACCCTTAGTGTCCTTACATTGCTAGATTCTTCCCTACCACTCCTCCAGGCTTATGACACATTCTTTCCCTCCTGGTTTGATAAACGGAAAAGGACAGCCAGATTATTTGATTTCTCTTACTAAAGAAAACCCCCTTCTTCATAGGAGTTATCCCGGACCCTGTTGCCTTCCTGGTTCTGGTTCTAGAGGAACTGATGTTGGCTGTTATCCTCGATGCTAAAGTAAGAAGGAGAGTGAGGAACTTGCACTTTTGTCGGTGTCACTAGTGTGCAAGCGAAAGCTTGTAATTGTTGAAGCCACGTGACACCACATGAGACTTGTCCCTTCCAGAATTTTGCTACAAGTGAAAATATTTATGACTTCCTAGACTCTTTATCAAGCTGCCATGCCCTCTATTTGATCACAAATAATTTATAACATACTTCTTTTATAAGCCTGAAAGAAAAACAGATGGTTAGTACAATCAACCTACACATCGTTTTTTATAAAAACGATACAATGCATAAGCAAACTAAAAAAGAAACAAGGTGAAAATGATTTCCAGCAGATTAGCGAGAGTTTCATGATGAAAATGCTTAGGAATTGGCATTCTAGAGGACATGGCAGTAGAGGGAGGGAGTCACATCTACTAGCTAAGTCAGCTTCTAGCCATGGCAAAGGCAGATGGAAGACCTGTCTAATCTGCAGTCATCTGCGATTGAAAACCAGTGATAAAGTACAGTCTGGAATGGGGGAGTTTGTAAAGGACGGTGTTGCTGTGTGAAATTGGAAGCCTCATCTAGGCTCCAATAACATGAACACCTTTTTAACTGACACAGATCACCTCTGGAACATCGAAAAGTTAGATGGGATACAAAACAGTCTGTTGTTGTTCTATTGCCTGAAGCTTTCTTGTGCGTTCTGGCACTCCTGCATTGCTGGAACCAGGATAGGGATGCAGTCAAAGCCAGTAGTCGCTTATCATGATAAACTTCCCCCCATCCTCTGTTAATTTCTAAAACGTCACAAAGGGGATGACAAACCACCCGTTGAGGGCCACTGGCAATTGTCAAGCAGGAAGTGCGGGCAGAGTTGTAGAAGAGGCGTAGATGTGATAGAGGTTTAGTTTGACGTTTATGGGGATCAGTGACATTGCAGTGTTGCTGGAGAAATGTAATGTGCCTCTGAACCTCATCTTTCAGAAACTGGCCCTGACTTAGGGAGCCTACGAAAGGTCATAGAGCCAGGAAGCAGCGGGAAGAGTGGAAATTGATTCCATAGCAAGAACATTCTTGGCTCCGTGGCTGAACAGAAAATGAAGAAATAGTCAGAACCACACACATAGCCAACGGGCCCCTTCATGGAAATTTCAAGGGGGTTCCCAACTGAGCTATGCCAGATGCATGAAAGCCCAGTTTGGGCAGAGAATGTCAATCAAGCTATTCACAGACTCCAGCTGAGGGAGGTCCTGTCCACTGCTGTGAAGCAGAGCCAGAATCTTGGCCCAAGACCCAGCCTGAAACAATGCCACTCTCTGTGGGATTTTTCATTCTCTCTCTCTCTCTTTTCTTTAAAAAAAAATTCATGGTTTTCCCTTTTATAATAGAAATAATAGATGTTCGTTGTAAAATGTTCCTACAGTGTAAAAATGATAAAAAAAAACAAGAAGATTCTTTAATCCCATCGCTCGAAATTAATTACTGCTTATATCTGTTTGCTTTGGTCTTTTTCCTTGTGTGCATAAGAACAATCATTTTAAAAGACATTATATCACAAGTATTGTTTTTTAGCTTGTTGCATTGGTCTCGCAATGAATGTATTATGACTTTTTATCATCACCGATCTTCAACAAACGGGTTCCTTCCTTCTTCTCAGTGCTTGCAGCATATAGATTTGTGTCAGTTTTCATGCTAGTTCTATGAGGAAACTGTCAAGGGACAAAAAGATCTCAGAAATAATTATTTTTCTCATTTTTTGCCATCACAAACTATGCTACGATAAGGCACTATCAAGTATGCACCTTTGTGTAAGGATAAAAATACTTTTATAATTAAATTTCCAAATATCCTTGAAAGACTGCATCAAAGGATGTTTTACCAACAGTGTTTGAAAAATGACAATTTTTTTAACCTCTGAGTAAACTAATTAGCAACAATTTATTTCCTGTTTGCTCTGAGGAAAACAATATGGATTGATCATTTTAAGATATAGTAAAGCATGTGAAATAATCACCTTTTGAGCTCATACCTCTCAAACCTATCTGTTAAAAGATTTGAGTGTGGGTCTATAGCATAATGGATGGTATGCTGCCAGACATGTCCAGTGGAGGTCTGAGTGCAACTATACAGAAAAAAAAGGATCTTCAGGTTACATTAAAGACATCAAGGGAGAGAATTCTTGATCATACTGGGCCTGTATCAGTAGCATGTGAAAGACGAGATGGTACAGAGAAGACCGGCTGATGTAAACAGATGCAGGACTGGAGTAATTGAGCCACAAGCCTGGGCAAGCCAAGGACGGCTAGGGAATGCCAAGGACTGCCAGGGTATACCAAGGATTACCAAAGAATGTCAAGGATTGCCAATGATCACAGAGCACTACTACAAACCCGAGTGTGTGTACATTTTTGTGTGTGGTAGGTATTCATGACATTGTATAATATGTGACTTTTGGTACCTGACCCGTTTTTTAAATTTTAGCTCAATATTCTCAGCTTCCATTCCAACTGTGATTTTTTTGAAATATTCCCATTCCCTTTATGTAGCTGAATAATGTCCTATCATACTAGTATAACCCAATTAATATCTATTTATTAGTTGGTGGGTATTTTTACCACTTCCTCTTTTGGCTACATGAATGGTACTGTTACAGACACATGCGTACACTTTCATGCACCCAGATGCTTTCTTAAGGCTAATAGTGGAATTGCAAGTTCACTTGACAACTCTGCTGAGCTTTTGGAAGAAATATCAAAACAGTTCCATGGTAGCTGCATGATTTGTGTTTCCAGTTTTTCTCTTTTCCACTTGTTCTTTTATTATAGTTACCCTGGAGGGTATTGAAGGGTACCAAATTGTCATTTTGATTTGCATTTCCTTAACGACTAATGATTTGGGCCTCAAAAATTGTTTTCAGTCCTTGGGAGTATTCCGTTGTGCATATGTAGCACGATTTTCCCAGTGTGTATTTAAGTAGTTCCCTGTGAATGGATATACAGTTCCCAAACATTTTTTGGCATTGTAAGTAATTTTCAGGGCATCGGTTTTCTTTCATTAACACAGAAGGCTTCTGCGTGTAGACTGAGGATTAAGATCACTAGTGAGGGATCACACTCAATCTCTAGTATATAGTGTCACACAGTCTTCCTGAATTAGTGTGGTTATTTTTCTGGTGGTTATTTCTCCCCGTAGCGATTAACAATGCACCAACAAAGCAATGATTATAGACTGCAAGAGATGCCATATTTTGCTATTAACAAGCCATTTATTTGCTTTGAGATGATGTTTTACAAAGCAGCCTTTGCTCGCCTTAACACTTGAGATCTCCCGGACTCCACCGGCCAACCGACTCTCACTCTTAAAATATATTTGAATGAGATGCATGGGTGCATCTTGTTCCTGTCCTGGAGGAGATTAAATTACAACTCTACACCATGTTTGGAATTATAATTCCCAAATTCATAGACAGTTGTTTGGAGATGAGGATGTGAAGGTGAAGGTGGGACTTTTTGGTGGTTTTCAGGGAAGAGAGACTCACTTTGGCACCCTGCTCACTCCTTCCTATCGTGATAGGATGTGGTGATGTGATGGCCTTTACCATGGGATGATGCCTTTGCCTTGCTCTTTGGCCTCCATGGCTTCAGAACTGTTTGCCAAATAGTTTTTGCTCTATAAACTGCCTGGTCTTCTTTTTTATTGTTTTAAAACCCTCAGATACTCTAAATGGAAGTGTAAAAAAATGTCTTCTCCATTGAAAGCTCCTAAGTCTTGCAAAGTCCCCAAGGTTCTTAAAATGAGAGCTACCTCTCTGCTCTGTTCACAGGGTGACTACCGTGATGCTTGTTTTCCATGTCCTCCGGAGTCTGTTGATTGTGCTTATACACACTAAAGTATGTCTTAGAATCTGAAGGCCTAGGGCAGGGTTCTCACTCTGTAGGGAGTTGCTCCCATGTCACTGCTACCCTTGGAGTCCCTGCTCCCTCCCCACCCTGTGAATCAGAACTCTCTTATGTCCCTCTATAAAGCAATTGCGCTGTGTCTCTTTCTCTCCCCTTCCACCATCTACCCCCTCTCTGCTAAGCCAGGCATAGATTTAGTTATGTAGAAATGACAGGCAAATCCAAGTGGACTTTCTCTCCCCAAACTTGGGCAAATCTATGAGGAAAGACAATAGAAAGGGTAGAGTTGGGGTAGAATATACTTACATGGAGAACTAACACATTAGCCTCTCTGTCCTGCTTCTGTCTGATGGATGTTTGGCAGTCTTTCCTGCTTGTTAATTTGACCTACTTTTTTTATTTGCTCATTTTCTGTTGAGGTGTTTACTGCTTTGTGTCTTGATTGTAGATATTGTAATCTTTGTAAATCAGGTGAGTATTTCATGGATTTCTGTCTGTCTTACTTTATGATATCAATTGACTCTTCACCTTTATTACTATTAAATCTGTTTTATAAATTATCTTTTCAATTTTTAAAAGGTTGTTTGGCTTTTTCTTCCTTGTGTGTCAGCACTCATTATATCATTGCAAAGACATTCAGCCTTCAATGTATCATGAAGATTTTCTCTTAGCTTGAGTTTTCTATGATCTTTAAGTCTCTATATTTACATTATCAACAATACTCTTTCTATAGTCTCTCAATGACTTTTTTTTAGAGTTTGATCCCTTACATGAGGGTCACAATTGCCTTTTTGCACACCAAGAAATACTCTTACAAACTAAGTTTTATTTTTAACATGCTTTATTATTTATAGTGCTTTGAGTATTAGAGCTATCTGAATTAAATTATCTTAAGTTTGTGTGTGTTAAGTTTTGTGTGCAAAAGCATGTTTTTCCCCAACTGCATTTTAGCCATACAATTAATTATGTGTTGATTTAAGATGCTCACTTTACCCTATTATATTTTCTTATTAATATTGCTGGAATAGGTTCTTAACTTCACATATTTTCATTATTTCTAGATATTTTACTAAAGCCTCATTATTAACAAGATACCATTAATTTTTTGGTTTGATATATATATAAATAATAATATTACAAAATGGTAGTTTTAAGTTGAGAATATTATTTTAAGGTGTGTTACTTTTGTTTATGCTCTGGAACATTTGTTTAATTTAAATGAAATTCACCAGTGAACAGGAGGCTGCATCAGCAGTTAGCTGACTAGAAGTTGTAGGGAGGAGCCAGGTGGAGAAGGGTTTTTTAAGGAGGGTGGGAAAGCCACATGAGGACTCTTGGAAGAGACAAGGAGGTGAACTAGGTGAATTGCTTGCTATTCAACCTCTCTGGGGAGCAGAATTCTACCTCAACCTTTGAATCTTGAGCTCTTGAGAGGGACAGAGACTTAGATAAGTTCCTGTTGTAGTTGTGGCAGAGTCGGTGCCTGAGGGAACAGAATTTCCTCAGGCTGTGGCTCTTCAGGCTGAACTGGTAGCAGCGAGGTTGCAGTTGCGGACTAGGATAGCCATGGCTTATAAGGAAGCAGCAACTGAAAAAGAAAACAACAGTTTTAGCCTTTATATAAATGCTGATTAAATTTTATGGTTTCCCAGATGCAACACTCAGAAGAGCAGGCCTTGCACTTTGCCTGGGCAGTACAATGGAGCCAGCCCTATTGGTGGAGGTGTGGGTGTGCCAGCTTCAAGGTTTTGAGCTCGGGAGAATTCTCACTACTCATCTGTCTTGTGGTGCAATGGGCAGGGGAGAGATGTCCTCTCCCTCCATCACGGTGGTGGTAGTGGGGTCCTTCAGACCAAGGACTGCAGGATCTCTACAACATAGGGCAGCACCAAGATGTCTGGGAAGAGTCCCTCCCAGTGAGGGCCTAGAGTCAGCGGTGTAGCAGATACCAGGTTCCTCAAACCAGACCAGTGGTTCTTTGCAATGAACCCCTGATTGTAAAAATGCATGGGCAAAGCTGTTTACTGCATGACTCACTGTGTCACACTGCAGCTTCAGGAATGAGATTTTTCCCCTTCTTCCTTTTTTGCTTGTTTTATTTTGGGGGAGGGAGATGGGTGGGCTAGAAAGACACAAAGAATAAATAAAAAGAAAGTTAAAAAATAAAAAAAGTCAGAAGAGGGTGACTGATTTCCCAGAACTGGACTTACAGACAGTTGTGAGCTACCATGGGGGTGTTTCCTCTGAAAGAGCAGCCAGTGCCCCTAACCACTGCAGCCCTATTTAATATTTAACATGTCTTTCTAATGGAAACTATGCACAAAATGCTTGTGTTGCATAATGAAGTATTGTTATCTCGAGGAAATACTTTCAAGAATTTTTGAATTGTAGGCTGAACAAGTTCAAATTTTATGGGGCACGATTTTTGCTTGAAAGAACAACTGATGAATTTTGATCATTTGGGGCAGACATATACACTTAGATGTCTGAAACCAAGCATGTCAATTTAAGAAAAACAACTAATTGTATTTGTAGCTAAAATGAGATTTGAGTTATAGAAAACATTGACATCTCAATTTTTTTTAAATTATGGTTTCCTTTATATGGACTGCACAAACTTCTTTTTTAAACTTATACTAAATGTATGTGAATTCTTGTTCTTATGTGAGCTAGAATAGACATACAAAACTGGCCTGTTTGTCACATGACTTAGTGGGAACTTCTGTTGATAATAATGATAAGTGTTTCCAGGATTTCTGCTGAACCCACGACCCCTTAAAAAGTCTTTTCTAAAAAATGAGTATCTTTAAAGGATCTCACCAAGTGGATACTCCAAGTGAGTGTCCCTTTAAAATATGAGAATCGTTCTGTTATGCTCCCTAAATTTCTAGTGATTAACACTCAACACAAGAATACATGAGGGTCTGTTCCCTACACCCATGTTGGGAAAAGGTTTCTAAATCCATCTGTGCATGATTCATAACCTTTGCAATAATAAAATAGCTCCCTTTGTTGATAGTTGGCCCATTGCTTTCCTGATAACCTGTATTTTTTCCACTGTGCACCAAAACAGGGGTCAAACTATTATTCACACCACAGGCACTTTCTCTACTCAATTCACCAATTTCTAGCTAGTACCATCCTTGCCTGTTCTTGAATATGCTAGCTGCGTACCAACTCTAGGTAATGGAGCTGCCCTCATTATTCAGTTTCTGAGCAAGTAGAAAGGAAATATATTGAGGAAGGGGTCTCCCAGACCAGATACAGAACCAAGGCTAAGTTCAGAGCCTTCAATAAAAAGAGCCTGTATATAGATCATGGGAAAATCATAAAAATACTGGGTGTGAGCTCTAAAAACCCAGTGAAACCAACTCTAGAGACTGTCAGACTCTGATTTGCATGTAGACACAAATCTAGCACTGGTGTGGTTGAGTGGGTTGTATGGAGTCTCCCTGGACTAAAAACTCCTTGGGACTATCTAGTTGACCTGCCTTGGGTTGCTTTGTCTGACAACTGCAAAATGCAAATACTAAATAAAGAGTCTAAAATATGTGAGGCAAGAGTACATTGAGTACACCCTCCCCCCCNGATTACCAGCCTATGGCTCTACTGGGAGGTGGAAGGAGCTTGCAGAGGTGAGCCCTAGTGAGAAGAAGGTGGAAGTTAGGTCACGGGAGATAAACCCTTAGAGGGCAAAATTAACTCCAACTCCCTCTACTCTATCTCTCTATCCTCTCTCTTTTTCTCTCTCCTTCTTGCAGTAACATATTTTTGTAGGCCCAAAGCAGCAAGACAAAGTTACCTTAGATGCAAATCTCTGAAGCCATGAGCCATACTAAACTTTGCTACCTTAGGTGCGTTGTCTCTGTGATGGAAAGCTGACCCATGCAAAAGAGGAATTGACAATAAGCCTGTGAATTATGCTGGTAGTCATTAAAGGCAAAAGGGAGTTATCCATGCTTCAGAGAGCTAACACATCTTCAAGGCTAGCCTCACATATTTTAGTAGTACCCTGCTCGCTTACAGTTCTTGAGAACACAATATATTTTTCTTTTCATATCTTTCTCCAGATGAAGGAATGTGTGATTCTGTATTCTCATAACACATGGTTCCTGAGGCTTATGGGGTAAAAAATGCAAATATCAAACCATGAATAGGACTATCTCATTTTAGCAATAAAGTGTTTATTCGCTTGTTCACCTTCACAAGTTAACAACCATGATAGACTGCAGCAATTCGCTCATCTTTCCCCGGAAAGAGTCACTCCCGCCTCACATATTTGACTAAAATTGTAGAAGTGACACAGAGTGCTAGTTCTTCCAAAAAAAAAAAAAAAACCTCTAAGAAGTCTTGTGTACAGCAGCCAGTCAAACGCTGAGAATCTTGGTTTGTAGATCCTTCCAGTTTCTCCCCTCATTGTTTGACACTTAGGGTCAATAGGCTCCAGTAGCGCCTGCAATCTTTCTATATTCTAAGACTAGAACAAACAAGCATCCTGTGTAGATTGTGTTTGCTCATTAATGACTGAGAAGTGCCATTTCCTGTTGTGTGGTGTGTATATGCACATGTATGTGTATACTCACATGAATGAATGAAAGACCATGTCCTCCTGTGTTTAGATCTATCTGCAGGATCCTGCAAGCACTTCCCTCCCAGGCCCTGTGAACATATCTGTGTTTTTGGTTGAGTCAACCTACAGTGGCAGCCAGGAGTGACTGCGAGTCTCTTAGCAATGACCCTTCCGTGGAAATGCGAATAAAGTCTAGGAACTAACTCGAACCAAAGGAGAGGTAAATCGAAAGTTGAAGGAATGAAGACAGGCACATAGACCATAAATATGCCTTCCTCAAATTCATGTGAGGCCCAGGCCCCAAAATAAATCCCTTGGGATTTCACTAATTGTAAATGAATATGAAATAACTTGCTTGAAACACAAAGATGTAAGAGAAAAGGTAAAGAGAATTAGGATGATAGCCAAGAACTGAGGCAAAATGGTGAAGGGCAATTACATCTTACATTTGTATCTTGTCATTTTATGACTTGATTCTCCTATGGTCGGCTGGTGGAGTAATTATCCTTGTGCTGATTTATCTGGCATCTTCAAGGGCTCAGGTAGGAAACCCCAAGGGTGGAAGCAGGAAAGAACTGATCCCACCCAAAGATGCTGGGCTGAGGTGAAAATAAAGATGAGGAAGGATCCAGTGTTCTTAAAGCACCACACTAAATTATGGCAGAAGCTAGAGAGATGGTTTATAAGTTAAGAACACTTAGTACTTATTGCTCTTGCAGTGGACATGGATTCAGTTCCTAGTATCCACATAACTGTTTACAAGTATCCATAACTCCAGTTCTAGGGGATTCAACTCCCTCTTCTGACCTCCATGGATACCAGGCCCACACAAAGAAAACACACATAGAAATAAATTAGATAAATAAATCTTTTAAAAATATTTTAAAGAAATCATGGTAGCAGAGTATAGGGCCCAGCCACGACGGACTCAACAGAGACCACCCAGGCACCACCCAGGAATGGACCATCCAAGGGGAAAGTCCCTAATGTTCAAAAAAACCCCTAACGTTCCAATCATTGTAGATAGGATCATTTGATGTCCCTTAACCCAGCACACATCCATCCCCTTTTCCCAGACAAATGTCAGGCAGTCAGGGGTCCTGAACCTTCTAAATCCCTCAACCCAACCTCTGCTGTGATTAAAAAAAAAAAACACACCCCAACTGAACTAGAGGCTCTCTGATCATGCCAATATGTTGGACACACAGAGAGTCCAGTTTAAACTTAAATAAAGGTTCTTTGCCTTTGCATACAGGACTCAGTCTCCTTGTTGGTTTTTGGGGGACTTCACGATCTAGGCATAACACGAGCAATGAAGTTTCAGGTGTTTTGCCATGGAAATCACTTCTAACGTCTCCAGTTATTGGACAGGGATTTTTCCTCACTCTTGATTTTTCCATTTGAATAAACAACAATTTGACTTCAGTTTTCCATGGAGTTTGTTTGTTTGTTTCTGTGACCATAGCTATGGTAGTTCTTGGATTTTGAATACATTTCCATAATTCTCATGAAAGGAGGGTAGTTAAGAACTGGGGAATTCTAGGTTTTTAAGGTTTTTTGTTTGTATTTATGTTTTATCTATGTGTCTGTGCGAGTGACTATCACACGTGTGCAGTGTCTCCGGAAGCTGGAAGAGGCATCAGATCCCTCAAAACTGGAGTATAGGCAGTAGGGAGCCACCTATGTGGGTGCTGGAAACTGAGCTCAGGTTCTCTGAAAGAGCAGCAAGGGTACTTAAGCACTGAGCCATCTCTCCAGCCCCATGGAAGAGGCATCGCCATTTTTAAATGCTGACTAAACAACAAACAGATAAAGGCTAAAATAACATTGAAATCTCAGATCTTCACATATCTCTATGGGAGAGGCATTGGTGCGTCTATTACAGTGAAAGAAACGGAGGCTTAGAGAGGTAACTGATTTCTCTGTTGTACACCAGTGTCACCTTCTCAGTGTGACCTACTCAGTCAGGGTCACACCTTTCTATATCCTATATGTGGCTCTGCTTGGGCCACATAGTCACATAAGCTGTCGTTCAGAGATATGCGGAGGGGGAAGGCTGATAATTGGTGGATAATCTTGTCATGATGAACATCACATAGACTGTTATGGTATTTCATTAATATTATCATGATGGAGGAGGGTCATCTGTCTATGTGTTTCTTTCATTGGTTGATAAAGAAACTGCCTTGGCCCTTTGATAGACCAGCCCTTAG
>LOJH01018365.1:0-11151 GCA_001685095.1 Ellobius talpinus
CCTTGGGCAGCTGAGGAGAGGGCGCCTGAACTGGCCTTATCCTATAGCCACACTAATGAATTTCTAATAAGTTTTCAAGATTCGTTCATGGTTGATCAAGACTGGTGTAAATGTGATAAATGATCATGAATTATTCCTCTTTCTACTGCTCAGTCCCCACTATGGTAAACTCTTCAGTCAGATGGGTACCCAACTTCAATTGCATCCTGCAGTATCCACCAAATCAAAGTCCAACAAATTGTCAGATATCACAATACAAAGTGACTAGACACTAGGAAAGGTCTCTTTCTCCTAAGGGAGAATGCGCTTTATAAACTGATCTTTCAAAAGTGACTAAAATAAAATAAAAACAAATGCATGCATTAATTTCCTGGATAGACCTGTGAGTCACTCAAATATAAGGGATTTTGCTATGAAAAAGTATTTTACAAATGATGAAATTGGACCTTGTGTTTTAAATGTGCTTGGCTCGTTGTTTGGATGTTATGGAATTAACATGAGTTCAGTGCCCAGCAGAAACCAAAGTGAACATTCACAATGCAGTGTTTATATCCAATGATTAAACTTCACCTGTTCACTGCTGCTCAAGCAGTGAGAGAACTGGCAGCTCTTCCTCTAACCTCTGTTGACACACCTTGGTCTCTCTGTTCTACTTAACAATTCCCCGTTAACCAATGAGAAGCCTACTTATCCTTTGACTCATTTAAAGAACATTGCTTTTACATTTCCATTGGTCTAATCTTTAACCAAAGTAACTTCCAATGAACAGCTAAACTTTATCATAAACTAGTCTGTAGTGGCATTTCAATTGTAAATAAAGACTGCCTGAAGATCTGAGAAACAGTCCCACACTGGCTAGCCTTACGGACCAGGTTATAGTAATATGCCCCTTTAATCTCAGTAGTCATAATGACACACACCTTTAATCCCAGTAGCCACACTAGTTGCCATAGAAACTAGGCAGAGCATGCCTTTAATGATGGTGGTGCACACCTTTAACCCCAGCCCTAGAGAGGATTATAAAATGGGAGGAAACAGCTCTTAACAGTCTCATTCTGAGATTCCAGGAGGCAAGATCGCCATTTCAGACTGAGGTGGAGGAAAGAGCCAGTGGCTGGTTGTTTTGCTTTTCAGATTTTCAGACTGAACCCCAATTTCTGACCCTGAGTTTTTATTAATCATGTATCACTAGCCCTGCCTAACATGCCTCCCTTCCCATCTTATGCTGAGTCACATGGACTTGCTGTAACTCTGCCCAACTCTTCCCCCCTATCCTGGACCACTGCTTTGCTCAATAGAGCTGACCACACACAATTGTTGTGGTTGTATTCTCCCTGCAGATCCCATGACCATCTTTTCCCTGCAGAGCCCAATGATCACCTTTCTCCTGATGATCATATGACCACCTTCTCCTGCAGATCACATGATCACCTTCTCCCTGCAGAGAGCATGGTCATATGCTCTCTGTGTGCTTTCATCCCCCACCCCATCACCAGAAACAGCAACATCCATCGGCAAAGCCTGTACAAGGCACTTGCCTTGGAGACGTTCTCCTCTTCGTTTCTTAGCTTTCCTATTTGACCTGTCAAATGTCCCCAGGGTCACCCAGAATCGTCCATACGTTCCAAAAAAGCTTAGGAGGCCACACTGAGTGTATCTTCTGCCTCTTGTCATCTTGCTGGACCCGGCCACCTTTTTGCCCAGCCCCACAGCAAATTAAGCAACTGTTTGCACTGTTTCTCTCCTCCTCTCACTCGCACCCTACTGAATCACTTGAACTTGCTCTTCCATGCTCCTTTGGTGAATTGGCCTTGTGCACACTGCCGGGCAAACTCACAGCTTCTTTGATCTCTGCTGCCAATGTGAAAGAGGCCTACACGCTGGGAAGCCATGAGCCCATTCCACCTCCAGTGCTTCCTAAGAAAAACTCCCTTTTACAACCCCTACTAATTATAGCACTTATCTTTAATGTCCTCCAAACTAATAAGTGTATACATCTCAGCATTTTTGTGGCAGTCTGTTTCTCCACCATTTCTTTTGTGACTCCCTCAGCCACTGAACTCAGAAGCGTTCACTGAGTCTCTCCGATGTGCTAGAGGACAGTCTTATTAGTAGGTGATCCACACACATAGCAGGGAAAACTTCCTCTCAGGAAGCCGCTGTGTAATAGAAGTAGACATAGAAACGACTGCAACTTCCGCTGTGAGAATTGTCTCTGCACATTAGGATTAGGATTCATGTGCATTTACATCGTAAATGTTAAAGTTATCACTCCTGCAGCAAGTGATGTGTGCCAGTCATGGCTCTCCAAATAAATTAACTGAGCTAACGCATATTAGGCCGTGTGTTAATCAGAGCATGCGAGTTTTAGAGAATCAACTCGCACAGCTGAGGTTGGTGAGTCTAAAATCTGCAGAACAGCCCCGCCAGCTGAGGCTCAGGGAGACTCTGTGTATTAGACTTAAGGCAGAGTTCTTCCTCTCCAGGAATCTTCAGTTTTACTCCAAAGCCTCAAGGAACCCAGAGAGGCCATTCATACTATCAAAGGCAGAATCTTTTTCTCAAACTCAAATGATTGTGGGCTGCGGTCTACGGGAATTGTGCAGTGAGATTTCAGCTGATGTAGCAGAAGGCTGACCCACCAGAACGAATGTGTTCTGATGGAGATAAAACATGCAAATGTGTCCAGTTTGCAAGACGCTGGATGGGTTTACCACTTTTTGCATATCGACTGATTCTCACAGTGACCCTCTTGTGAAGCCATGAGCATTCTCCCTTGGTGCTACGTTCAGCAGAGTATGTGTGTGTTGGCACAACTTTTTCCCATGTACTGGGATATTGGGTCATTCCCCCCACTCTGTAGGACTTCCAGTGGGAAATTTTGCCATGCAGTCAATAACCTTGGTTCCCAGTCTAATCTCCACTCTGTTCCCTGAGATACATTAGAAGTCACCTCCCTGTAACTATCTTCTACTTGGCAGGACATGCAGTCAGGAAAAGAGTCTCTCATATAGATCACACTTGGGACCTTCCAAGATAAGGGACATCCCAGCTCAGATAATGGCCTTTGTTTTGTGTGTGTATATAAACTAGAAACTTTACAGAATAAGAGAGGAGCAGCAGGAGAAGAAACAAGAAACTGATGCAGAAAAGTACAGAGTGCAGAGTTCATTTCGCCCTCAGATCTAAGTCCTGCGCTTGCTGTAGGTCTTCTTCTGAACCCTTAAGGGGACACTAAAGCTGGCACTCAGGTCTCCAATAATTGTGTTATCTACATTTCCAAAAACCTTCCTGCCTATGGGCAAATTAGTATTTGACTGAAAATGGGGTGTGATAGCACAGCCAAGCTGACACCGACGTTCAACCATCACAGGACAGTGTGACTGAAAGGAGACAGAGAGGAGGCGATGAGGAAGTGAGGGACCAGAGAAGAGGTGAAGACAAGGGAAAGGAGTGGGAGGAGGGGGAGAAGGGAAGGGGCAAGAAACAACCTGCTAACGGTAAAGTTTAGTAAAAATACCATCCTGGTGTGCCTTCTGTCACTGTGATAAACATCACAATCACAAGATCACAAGCAACTCATGGAAGAAAGGATTTATTTCCTCTTAAAGCTGACAGTCCATTATGCAAGGAAGGCAGGAAACTGGAGCAGAAGTCATGGAGGAACGCTGGGCACATGTGTGGTCTCTACAGCTTGCTCAGCCTGCTTTCTTATGCCACCTAGGAGCACCTGATGAGGCTGGTACTCCCCACAGAAGGCAGGGCCTTCCTGCAGCAATCATTCATCAATCAAATGCCACACAGACTTGCCCCGCTGGCCAATCAGATGGAGGCATTTTCTCAGCTGAAGTTCTCTCATCTCAGATGACTGAATAGAATTGAGAAAACAAACCAATACAAGTGCAAATGTTCAGATCTGGCGTACATCAGACTTGCTTCAGGAGCATTTACAAGCTCGGCTCCAAAGCTTTGCCTGCAGGGCATTCTCACTCAGGATCCAGGGGTGACAGAGATCTTCAAGGCCCAGAAAATTTCTAACCATGCACCATCCTGTCTAGAAGTGACCTATAGACAGGCCCTTAATCTATGGAGACTGTGACATGGGCCAGAAAAAAAAATTTTTTAATCTTAGATGTCTATTTCTTTATTATATATCTGTCTGTTTAAAAGAGAGAGAGAGCGATTTGGGACCTGAATAGTATTTAGTATGTTAAGTGGCATATGTGTCCCTTATCAGCCTCTTGTTAGCTAGTCACCTGCGACACGTTAACAGACCTAAGCATCAACCATGAAGACAAAATCAGGTCTACAGTTTGACGCTTTAACACATTCCTTTAGCTCCTGCTCTCGTCTTCAGCAAATGCTGCTATGAAGGCCATCATGAAGGACCAGCTTACACAGAGCTGTGAGAAGCATGGCTGTAACTGAGACTCAAATAGTTTGCTTTATAAATACTCAACCAGTTTTGAAGAGTCCATTAAAGGTGGTGTTTACTGAACATAAGATGTGTGGTAATCAATCGAGGAAAGGCAGGGCTTCTGCAGACTCTCCTCAGCTTTGGAGGAGGCAAGGACCATCAGTGTGGAGCTGGCACACAGGCAACTCAAATCGTTAGAACTCACTAGAAGAACATTAGCAGAAAAGATTCAATGTTAATGCTGCACACTAACAAAAGATCTGTTGAGGCAGATGATTAACAAGAGTGATGGAGAGATGGATTTGCATTTCTGGGGTTCACACTGGGAAGATTCCTCATCACTCCTGATGAACAAAGAAACAGTTCTTCCAGTAAGTCAGGAAGAAAGACGGAAGCGCTGGGAACTCTAACTGCCTGCTCCTGCTCCAGCTCCCTTAAGGGACTATTGCAGACAAGCAGCTTAGAGACCACCGGTTAATACCTCACAGTGGGCAGGCTGGAAGCAGGAGACTGGGAAGCCGGCAAGGTGGGGCTCTGGTGAGAGGGTCACTTTGTCATTAGGTCCACACAGGGTGAGCAGAGGGATAGTTCTCTGAGACTCATCGGCTCAGGGCCCTGGCTTTATGATCTCATTTAACCTCAACATCTGAAAAGGCCCTACCTCCAAACCCAGGCACATGGGTAGGGGGCTTGAGAAATAAAGGAGGAGGTGCGGTTCATGTCACAGCAGGAATCATTGGAACAAAGGTATACAAGGATTATCTTAAAACGTGCCTTGTGAGTCCATATCAAGTTTGTCTGCAATTATTTTATATTTATATTTGTATTGTGGTGTTTCAACAATAGCAACTAGATACATAAGCAAACTTTAAGTATTTCTAATGGATGCTACTTGCCTCCTGTGTCCACTCCAGTTATATGATTCTGAACTAAGAGATCAGGAGGAGCCAACTTGGTCAAGATTTATTCATTTATTTATGCCTTTGTTCTGTTATTCAACACATATTTATTAAACTGGTCTTGTGAATGAGTCATTGTTTTAGCTCTGAAAATATAACAATAAGCAGAATGGGCACAGCTTCTTGTATTTGTAGGGGTTCTATTTTAGTGTCAGAAGATAAATGAGTGAAGAACAGAAACACAACTGCAGGAAGAGATTGACGCCTCGGTGGTAAGCGGATGTTGAAAGAGCTTCCTGTTGGATTGGAACGTGTGGTCCTGCATCTGAGTGAAGCTGCAGGTAGAAGGTCAGGGTTGACCAACTCTCAATCCATGCAGACCTTTAGAGAATCTACTGAAAAAAAAACACTAGAACGAAAGGCCTTCAGGGATGGAGAAAATCCAGCAGAAACACAGGAAAAGGGCGTTTGCGAGAGTCTTCATTGGCTTCTTTGTTACTGTGGTAAGGACAATATTGGATAGAAACTTGGAGAAGAATGGGCTTATTTGGCCTGCAGGCTGTCTAGTTCATCATGAGAGGAAACCAAGATCCCTGAGGCAGGAACTGCAGCAGAGACCACGGGAGAATACTGTTTACTGTCTTGCTCCTCATGGCCTGCTCAGCTTGCTTCCACACAGCACCCAGGACTATTTGTCCAGGAATGGCACCACCCACAGTAGGCTGGGGTCTTCCACATTAATCATCGACCAAGAAAATGCCCCACAGACATACTCATAGGCCAGTCTGAAGGAGGAAATTCCTCAGCTGATGCTTCCAGCTTTCAGTTGACTCTACTTTGGGTGCAGTTGACAAAAATTAGCCAGGCACAGACAGGGAGAAATAGTCTCTCAAATGCTGCTGACAAACAGATTGGACCATGGGACCTGGGGAATGAAAGTTGGTGGGTAGCCTTGGTAGAGCCAGTGCCAACGAGATTGCTAGTCAAAGTGGTGCTTGATTTGTCTTGATTTGTACCCAAGAGAGGAAGAGGGGTGAGAATGAGGTGGCAGAAATAGACAACCTTTTTAGGAACTGGACTTTAAAGGAAGCTGTGAAAGGGTAGGCACCCGGGAGTGGTCCCATTTCGGAGGGATTTAAGTGAGAGCAGATACGGCAGCACTCATACACTGATGCGAATGGACCTAGAGAAATTGAGCATTTGCTCATGTAAGTTCTCAGATGAGTAAGTTCAGGAGCAAGGTTCCAGAAGAGAGAAGAAAGAGGGCCATCCAGTTCATGCATGGGTCAAAAAGGGGCCATCCAGTACACATATGGGTATTTAGGGTCCAGACTTTGCTAGGACAAGAATTCAATTCCTGCCGCCAGAAAGATGATGGAGTTTCTGGGTTCAGAGCAAGTGAATTGGAAGGAGGAGGGTAGAAAGGGAGACCAAGTTCTCTGAAATCAGAAGCAAGGCTGTCCTAGAGGAAACCTGCACATGTAGGCAGCTGTATACCTAAGTCCTTCAGCAGGTGACCTTGAGAGGCTTCACGGTGAGCCATGACCTGCACTGTAAGCCCACAGTTGACCCTCAGTATCCTGAAATGCATCAAACACCACATCAACTCCTAATCTTTCTTTATTATGGAACTGGAGGAACCTGTGGTCATCTCTCCTGGGCTAACCCATCTCAGGTCTGGTTCCTTCCAGCTCTTGTTCCACTGTGGTCAGACCCAATACTATTCCTCCTTTCTGGGTTCTCAAAACCATTTTCAAAAGCAACCCAATCTTGCTCAGTGTTCTAAGGGAATGGATTTAACCTCAACAGCTCCATGAAACTGTGAGATTTGTTGTCCCACCTGAATCCTCTCCTTGTAAGGAAGTATATCCCAGTATGTCACCCGTGTGCTTCTTCTAGATACCCACTTCATGGGCCCTGGGAAGGAAATCCTTTCAGAGCGAATGAAATCTGGAAACCAAGCTTTCATTGGGCTGGAGAGCTGAACACCAGGATCATGACTATTCCTCTGGAAGGTTCGCCTCTGGCTGCCGGGCGGGCTGGAGCTGACCACGTGGCTCAGTATGGTCAATAGAAATGAGCTCTGTGTGGCAGCAAAGCCTAGGGAGAGGACTTCGTGAAACCTTCACCGTGACAACGGATGGCACTTGCGAGGGGTATAGAATGCCCAAAGCCTTGTCCTTCTTCCTTGTCAGGTCATGGACCATATATCACATTCCCTTCACTGAAGTCTCTGAGAATTTCACACAGCATGTTTTCATCATATTCTTTTCCATACCCCAATTCCTCCCAGATCCTCCCCATCCCTATTCACCTGCATTCATGTTCTCTTTAAAAATAAAAATGTCATTTAATAAAGCACATGGTGTCTGATTTGTATCGGCAGTCTACTCCTGAGAGCAGGGCCTGCCCTGGAGTGTGGCTGGTATACCCAGTGCTACTCCACTGAAGGAAACTGTCTTAGCCTGATATTGTTCATGAGTCCCAGAGTGATCATGTGCAAATACATTCTCGGTTAGGGGTCATACTCTGTGCTCACTCCCTTTCCTTCATGCTGTTGATCAGTTCCAACGCACACCATCGCAGAATCTGTGAGTTCATGAGTGTATCGGCCCTCATGTGTCTGGAAAAGGCTGTTTCCTTAAATCTGTCACCACCTTTGACCTTCACAGTCTTCCTACCCCTTCTCCCATATAGGTCCCTGAGCCTTGAAGGGTAGGGTAGGATAAAGACGCCCCATTTAGGACAGATCACTTCAAAGACCCTCACCCACTTCACATGTCCCGGCTGTGGATCTAGCTGATAATTGCCATCTACTAGAAAATGGAACTTCTCTGTTGGCTATTGAGTGATGTACTGGTCTCCGGGTACAGTATTATGTCATCAGGAGCACTGGTCTCCGGGTACAGTATTATGTCATCAGGAGCACTGGTCTCTGGGTACAGTATTATGTCATCAGAAGCACTGGTCTCTGGGTATAGTATTATGTCATCAGGAGCACTGGTCTCTGGGTATAGTATTATGTCATCTATAGAACCCATTTGTTGGCTAAATATATATAAACTATTCCTACTACTGAGGTTTATTTGGTGGCATAAGATGTATAGCTGAGTTATTGTCTCCTCCATTGTATGGTGGCTCCACTTAGCTATATATATTTAGGGAGTATCTACAGTATTGAGTTCTTATAGGTCTTTCCAAAGTCCATTGGCACTAGCCATCTCTCCCCATCTTCCATATCTTCTCTACCTCTCCATTCTCCACCCCTGCAGGTTTGAAATAAGGTTATGTGAGGATACAATGAATCTGCAACTTGGCATGGGAATATCAGATGTTGATATTTCTTAAGAGAGTTTGGAATTCCAGCAAATGTGAGAAGGAACACAGGAATGCCTGTAACTTCCTCAGTTTCTAGAGAATAGTTAAAGTTGATAGGGTTCCCATACCTCAGACATTTTTCTGGAGAAAAATAACATTTTTTGTGCTTTATATAACCTTGAACATACTTTTCTGTGAGTCAGGCTTCTCTATTGAACCATAAATTCATAACTCTGTTATCAAAAGAGCTGTAATAATAAAAACGAGCCTTGTGTAAATTGCACTCAAGTGTTCAGCTGCCTCGGGTCTCCCAAATTCCCACTTTGTTTTCCAGCATTTGTCAGGAAAAAGAATTTGGTCAACCTCTCACAACCCCCCTTAACCTCTGTCTCCCTTTATAACACTACATTCTCCTCCTTGAGAGATTCTCTCCTCCCCTTTGGCCTTTTCTAGCTTGGTTAGGATTACTATTGGTATGATGAAACACCATAACTAAACCAACTTGGAGAGTAAAGGGTTCATTCAGCTTATACTTCCACATCACTGCTCATCATCAAACAAAGTCAAAAGAGGAACTCAAGCAGGGCAGGAACCTGGAGGCAGGAGCTTATCCAGAGGCCATGAATGGGTGCTGCTTATTGGCTTATCCATCTGCTTTGGTATATAACCCAGGACCATCAGCCCAGGAATGAGTAGGACCCTCCCAATCAACCACTAATTAAGAAAATGGCCTACATGCTTGCCTACAGCCAGCTCTTATGGAAGGTTTTCTCAACTGATGTGTGATCCCCCTCTGTATGCTGTGAATACCATTGGTGAATAAAGGAACTGCTCTGAGCCTATAGTAGAGCAGAGCAGAACTTAGGTAGGTGGAGAAAAACTAAACTGAATGCTGGGAGGAAGAAGGCGGAGTCAGGGAGAAGCCATGGAGCCACCACCAGAGACAGACATGCTGAAATTTTGTCAATAAGCCACTGATATGTAGTGATACACAGATTAATGGAGATGGGTTAAATTAATATGTAAGAATTAGCCAATAAGCTAGAGCTAATGGGCCAAGTAGTGATTTAAATGATATAGTTTCTGTGTGGTTATTTCAGGTCTGAGCTGCAGAGCAGCCAGGAACAAACTAGCGGCTCTCCTTGCAACACTCAACTAAGACTTCCTCCTCTCTAAGGACTCCAGCTTGTGTCAAGTTGACATAAAACTGGCCATCATACTGCTTCTGCCCTGTAGTTATTCTAAATGGAACACACATATCTCAACCTTAAATGATAGTATCCACGTATAAGATAGTGTTTATCTTTCTCAGTCTGGGTTATCTAACTCAGGATAATTGTTTCTGACCCCATCCATTTATCTGACAGTTGAATAGTATCCCACTGAATAAATGTACCATGCTTTCATTATCCATTCATTGGTTGATGAACATCCTAGCTGTTTCTAGTTTCTAGTAACTATGAACAGAGCAGAAATGAACACAGATAAACAAATGTCTCCACAGATGTAGAGTTCTTCGGGTACATGCCCAAGCATGGTATAGCTGGATCTCGGGGTAAATCAGTTCCCAGGTTCCTGAGGAAACCATCATTAATTTTATTGATCTTGGCCATTCTGACTGGCAAAAAATGAAATCTCAAAGTAGCTTTAATTTGCATCCCTGATGGATAAGGATTTCTTTTTGTGTTCCTTGGATATTTGTGCTTCGTCTTCTGGGAACTCTATCTAGTTCTATCCTCTATGTTTAAGTGGGTTGTTTGTTTTCTTGAAGTTGAGCTTTTTGAGCCCTTTGTATATTTCTGATATTAACCTCTGTCATTCATATTGGTAAAGAGTTTTTCTAATTATGTAGGCTGCCTCTTTGCTCAAATAATGGTGTTCTTTGTTGAATAAAAGCTCTTTGGCTTCAGAAGCCCCATTTATTAATTTTTGTCCTTAAGCCTGCACTATCAGGATTCTATTCAGAAAGTCTTTCCTGTGTCAATGAGTTCAAGTTTGCTTCATACTTTCTCTTTTATCAGATTTTGGGCATCTGGACTTAAGCTGAGGTCACTGATTCATTTGGAGTTGAGTGGTAGGCGGGGGGAGGGGTAAATATATCTATTTTATTCTTCTACATGCAGCCATCCAGTTTGACCAGAACCATTTGTTGAAGATGTTTTCTTCAATCCATTACTCATCTTTTGACTTCTTTGGAAATACTTGGGTGTTTATGGATTTGTGGGCTTATGTCTTGGTCTCCAATTCAATTTCCTTGATCAGTGTGTCTTTTTTATGCCAATATCATGAAGTGTTTTATTACTATAGTACAACTTAAAATAAAGGATGGTGATATACCCCCAAGAAATTCTTTTTGTTGTTGGTCAGAACAACTTAACTACCCTGTTTTATGTGTGTGTGTATGTTTCCATGTGAAGTTTAAGATTTTTTTTTCAGTTTCTGCTGTGGGAGTATGGTCTGTATCCTGTCAATTGTATTTTAAATAAATGCTGATTGGCCAGTAGCCAGGCAGGAAGT
>LOJH01018367.1:0-10484 GCA_001685095.1 Ellobius talpinus
GGTATGTGAAGGTTGCACATGAAGCTGGTAGCCTCATGGTGGCAGGGAGGGAGGTTTCTGCTGATGCCAATGCCTGTGCCCATTGGGCACCCAGAAAACAGAGGGGAACCAGAAGACTCAAACCTAATACTCTATGATGGTGATGTCCAAACTACCCCCAGGAGCTTGGCATCAGAAATTGCCTGTGACAACATACTCTGTTCCATAGGCTGGGGCTCTTTCCTACTGTGAGAACGAGACTTGGTTCCTTGGTGAGCAGTAAGGGGGCCGCCTGCTCCTCCGGACCCCCTCAAGTGTTAAGCAAAGGTAGACAGTGTCTCCCCTGCCCCCAGCCCTAGCCATAATGCAGAAAGGGCCTGCTGAGTAAACAAAGTGGCTGATTACTCCCACTTCCTGAATCCCTCATGCAGCCTATGCCGCGGGAGAGAGGCCAGCAGCTCCTTTCCTTTCTTCCCCACTAAAGCATAGGTGTCAGAATCCTGCTGCTTTGAAGTGATGTCTGTGTACAGAGGCCATAGTGGCTTCAGCACTGGCTAGGGACATCAAAGCGTTCATTCAATCCTTCTCTCTGCCAGATGTAGCCCTCCAGCTTGAATATGTTCCAGTTTGCTGTAGCCTGTGCTAAATGCAAAAAAAAACCTACCAGTCCGCTGAAACGAAGGCACTGGCCCAGATACCAGGGCTGGCCTGTTAAGCACATTGCTCTGGATGCCTGGTAGTCAGTCTCCTTCATGTATGAGATGTTGTGTGCAGGACACTAGCCACCTGTGGCAGGATGAGTGAATGGCACACACCCACAGACACTGGGAACTTCCTTGTTTGGAGTCCAGCCCTATCGGGAGCCCCTCGTGATTGCCAAACCCCAGGCTCCATATTCCTATCACGGAGCCCCAAAGACAATGACCTTATGGTAGCTTTGACTGAGCTCTCCCATGCCTCACCATGACAACCGCTTGTGCTTTCTGCAGAGGAGGCCAAGCCACACCCCCTACACACTCCTGGAGTCAAAGACTTGGACAAAGTGCTCAGTGCACACATGACTGGCTTTGCTATGCTCCAAGTCCAGGTCTACAGTCTTGTAGTCTGCTGATAAGGAAGCTCTGGATAAGGTGCCCGGCACACCAGGTTGTGCTGAACCTCTCTGTGGCTTGCAGAGATACAGAATAAAGAGTTTTGCAAGGGGCAGCAGAGCCCAGAGCCCCGATGTGGCCTTGGCTGGGGCCCAATGCCCTGCCCCAACTGGGCCCCACTAATCCCCTCAGAGGCGGTGTGACTGCTGAGACTTGTTAGAGGTTAGAGCCTAAAGGAGATTAGTAGTGAGGACATGGGGTCCTGACCTTGATTCCCTGCTTGTCAGAGTGTGGAAGGGGGCTGGACCGGGCACTTGGGGAGAATACCTAAGTCAGGGAGAGGGAGGAAGCGGTTGGGCGTCCATACCCAATGGGGGATCACTGGGGATAGAAACTTGCCTTCGGAGTCCTTGGCCCTTGGGAATGGGATACAGGCTAGACTGGAGGAAGATCTGCCTACAGGACCCTCCATAGGACAGAATTACTTCTCTGGAGGCTCCCAGGAGAGATCCCTACCTTCCTCTGTGACTGCCCAGATCCCTTGCTGGAAGCACAATGTTCCATCTGGATGTGAGAAGGGAAGCTGAGTCACGATGACATCATCCATAATACCAGCTTCTTGGTTGGTGCTGCTCTGCCTTTTAGAGGCCATCTGTATGACAGAGCGGGTACAAGAAACCCCAAAGCACAGAGTGGGCACTGGGGGCTCCAGCAGTGCAGAGACTCCTGGCCCCAGCCTTTGCCTTCCTGGGGTGGCATCCTGTCCCAGTCCCTTGCTCTGGCCAGGACATGAGAGTGTCAGAATGGGAGGGTCATTGAGTATCTTCATTAGTTCAGTTCAGCTAAGGTTATGGAGCCTTTGCAAGGCACCAGATCCAGGATAGGCTGAAGTAAGAGAGATTGGTGGCAATTAAACATCCATATGTCAATCCATTACACTGTATTTGCTGAAAAAGGAAATGTGTGTGTGTGTGTGTGTGTGTGTGTGTGTGTGTGTATGAGAGGGAACAGTTGGGAGCTAGGGAAAGGGAAATCTAAAGGGTGTTCTAGGTGCAGGGCTGCCCAACACCACCTCATAGTGCAGGTGGCCTAGTCAGGGCTCGATGAACCCTCTGACCGTGGCATCCAACTGAGGGTGTTCTCCACTATACCTTGGCTTCCCAGCATTTGCCACCCCCTCCCACCTCCTTATCAGTAGCCTCTTCCTGTTCTCCAAACAGGCTCTGCTCTCCACTTCCCAGCCAGCAGTGAGGGGCCTGCTCACATGTTTGTGAAGCCCGAGTTCTCGGCTCTCTCAGAGCACATGTGGTCTCTGCTGGTTGGGATTTTCACATCACCAGGACCAGGCCATGCATGCTCTCCCCAGGGTCCCTTTATTCTCAGACACACATCTGGCCATTCTCCTAATACTGAGGGTCTTGCAACCACCAGGGCTGGGTAACTGAGTTTGAGAGTGACCGGAGGCTGAGGGCTGGGACAAAATCCAGGCTGTGCTGTGGGGATTTCCACACCGCCCATGTGCAAGCAGATGAGCAACTTTAGTGTGTGTGTGTGTGTGTGTGTGTGTGTGTGTGTGTGACAAAGACAAGAAATGTGTCCTCCGGCGATGTGTCCTCCGGCGAGTCAAGTGCAGCAAAAAGTGAGCCATGCCTTGCTAGACCATTGCACCTGTATGACAAATCCAGGGAAGGCTTCTGGCGCATCCTAGTGGCCATTGTGGAAACAACTGTAAATCAGCCTTGGGGAAAGGAGGGACAAAAGCCCGATAAATGGAAATGAGGTTTAAGTGTTAAACTGTGCACGCACAGGATCTTCATCAGTTTCTGCACGGCAGAAAATGTTCATTCTACAAAACTCTGGGTTCTACGGCCCATGGCTCGTGCCGGCAGGAGCAGCTGAATCCCTAAATCTTCCCTCTATCTCCTTTACTGTCAGCTCCCTTCATTTTCTTGAGACTGCCAAGGCTTGCCTGTTCCTGCTGGCCTTCATGCTGCCTCTCTGGGTTTACAAACTGTTCTGTTTGGTCTCTTAAATAGGACAAAGGCTTTGCTGTGCACTGACTGGCCACGACTGGCCTGGGCTTCTCCTGTGGGTTACGACCCCATCCACCCCAAAGCTCTCAGGGTCCCATTCTATCCACTCTGTGCTCTGGGAGCTTTAGTCCCAGGCAACGTCCACAAAGCTCGGACCATCATCATCCTCTCTGGCCTATCTTGCACGCTCTGTCTTGACCCAGTTGTTCCAGGCTGCGCTAGGCCTTCCGGCTGCTCCTTGCCCTTATTCCTTGATTAGTTCCTGGTCTGCATGCTTGGAGAACTGATTTCCCGAGAGACACACCTTGACGCAAGGTTGTGATAAGAAACACTCAAAACCCGTTTATTGTAAGTGAGAGTAGATTCACTCTCACTGCTGGAGCTATGCCACTGCTTTTTCATAGAGACCCCTGGGAGAATTCAGTCTCAGCTGAGTGCCCAGGCAGCTGCATTCCTGACACCTGGATCCATTTAGGCTCCACATAGAACATGTATCCTGCTCATCCCCTTCCCTGGCTCTGCCTTAGTTCGTAGGCCTGAGAATCACGTGGCATATTCGGATCACCCGCCATTGATTTTTCTTCTCTTTGCTGCGTCCTCCTACCTGCTCTCTTGCTGGTTTCTAAATCCCAGCAAGCAACTGGAAAGCCTGCGTGGAACAGGCTTGGGCTCAACTGATCAGCTAATCAATACGATAACAAAGCTCCTTGCAGGGCTGAGGGGAGGATTAAGAGGATAACGCACAGGAGGAACAGCCCAGGTTCTCTCTCAGGCTCTGCCTGGGGGTGAGCTGCCCGCTGTGCTGGGCTGAGGGCCTTCCTGGAGTTGCTGCCTCCCTGTGTACCCCCAAATTCTTTAGGGCTCCACCTCCATGCCTTTATCTTTTCTAAACAACAGGCCTTCTAGGCTCCCTGCTTCCCTGGGGGTCCAAGATAGCTGGCAGTTCTACTTTTTCTTCTCCCCACTTCCTAAAACCTCCGTTCACCATGGTCCCTCACTTCAGGGATGCCCCACCAGCCCTTCACTGATCATGTGACTGAGTCTATTCACACTACTGTAATGAAATACCACAGGGTGGGTGGCTTGTAAAAACAGCCGAAGTTGATTTCTCATGGTTCTCAGTGGCAAGGCTCAAAGTTTGGTGTGTGAGGAGGGCCGCCCTCTGATTCACAGAAATCAGGTATCATTGCGCCCTCTTACAGTGGTGGGACAGACAGCTGTTTGAGGTGCCTTTGTTCTTGCCATTTCTATATTGCATTAATTTATTTGCTGTGTGTGAGGGGGTTGGGGTGAGGTACATGTGCCACAGAATGAAATATGGAGGTCAGAAGACAACTTGCAGAAATCAGTTCTCTCCATCCACCATGGGAGTCCCGTTGATCAGGTCCCAGTGGCCAGTGTCCTTAGGTGCTTAGCCTTCACACCAGCCCTCTGAGGCCTCTTTCTGTTAGGTACCAGTTCCATTCCTAAGAGGCTGATCCTGTGTAGTCCCCCGCTGCAGGCTCCACCTCCTGGCGTCACCATTTCTGTCATAGGCTCCAACCCAGGGATGGATGGGGGTATCAGCACTCAGACCACAGCCCATGTCTCTGAGCCCTCACATGTGGGGTACCCATTGCTGGGGTGCTTAGAGAGCATTTGCTCCAGTCCATGCATTTTACACATGAGAAGAAGAGAAGCCATGTTACTGAGTATCTAACACTATGTGGGTACAGGAACATTTAGTGCTGGCCCAGCCTGTCCTTCCTTTCCCTAAAGCTCTCAGGGCTCCTCACGGCCTGCAGGCATCCTCCTGAGCATCCTTCAGCTGCCCACTGATGGCTGTATCACCAGTTGCCTCAAAACAAACAAACAAGACAAAAAAGAGAGCTAGTGGTCTGGGTTCTGCAGTAGTTGGGGGTCTAGCTTAGGGTTCTCCTGCAGTTGCTGGGTTGACGGGTGAGGGCAGGAAGCCAGCTAGGGCTGCACAGTGCCCTGGGATGTGACCTGATCCCCAAGGGATCCAGGCTCTCCTGTGCTCTGCTGTCTGTAATCCCCCAGGGTAGACTCAGGGTCAGACCCAGCCTAGTTCCTGATTGGGTGGGCCACTTGCGGCCATCTCCTCAAGCAATCACAGTGACAGCAAAACAGAGAGGAAGCTAAGAGCAATTGAGGCCATGGAGAGCTCCCTCCCATGCAGTCAGGGTTCAACCAATCATGGGGGGGGCTGATGCAGCTACTGGGAGCTTCTCTGTAACCATCCTCTGCCCAGAGAGGTGACTGGGGACAGAGTGTCTGTGTATCTGTTAGGACAGAAGCTTGTCTCTAACTCCACAGTTTGTTCATTCTGCCACAGTTTCCGGAGCAACAGGAGCATCCACATGCTGGAATGTCATCACCAGGAGGCTGTTAACCTCACTTCTCACCATGGCTTCCCTGACTGATACCTTCTCTCTCTGTTTGTCCCCCAGGGACCTTAGTGAGAACGCCCTCCAAGCTGTGCCCAGGAAGGCTTTCCGGGGAGCCACAGACCTCAAAAATCTGTGAGTAGGGGCCCGGGATGGCCGCCCTGGCACTATCCTCATATATACCATATGTTCTAAGCTACCTTAAAGGGAATTGGCGGTGCCAACACTTGCCTGTGATTCTATTTGACAGCCAAGCATGTTCTTAGGAGGTATGCTTTGGGGACTGGGTTGAGGAAAGTAGGAGCCATGGGTGCCAGACCATGTTCCCAGCCTCTGGTTTGCCATGCATTCTGGCTCTTTGGGTTAAGAGCTGGGTTTAGTCTCCTCCGGTTTTACTGCATAAGTTTGCTGAAAGTCAGTTACTGTCACTGAGCCTCCTACATTGTTCAGGAAAACAATGTACTCTCCACACGCTGATTCTGAGGATGAAATGAGATGTGGAAATTGCATACACTCGGTGGAGCACTATTTAAAGGCAATGCTTTATTATTATTCAAATTTATTCTGGTCCAGGCTTCCCACCTCCTGAGGTCTGGCTACAGACAGGAATGGCAAATGCCTGGCATGCTTGTCACACACTCCCTCCCATGCCTGGAGCAGACATTGGTAATCGATCACCACATTCTTTCCCACTGAACTCAGATCACAGCTTCCGTTAGCTCTGAAAGCAGCACCCCAGGTAGCCTGTGTTAGCCAATCTCTCTTGGCATTCAGCAGAACTCTGGCTGCCAGCCCCTGCTGCCACTTCTCCCCGGTGACTTCCATTTGTCAGCTGCCAATGCACTCTAGGTGGTCTCCTAAATGTTAGGGAAGAATGCCCACTTCCCAAGGAGCATACAGGGCTGGGTAGAGGAATGTAATAAGACTTTTATTTCCATTTATTGTTTTAACTGAAAATAAGAAGAAACCAGCTTTTATTAATAGTTCTATTTTGGTCTGACACACACATAACACATGATTGAACTCTCTTCTTTTAAAAGAATGGAGTGTACTGTCAAAAAATGTTCAGCCCCCTGTTCTGGGCGATGCTTCTCGTCCTTACCACTCTCTCTGCTTTACAGACAACTGGACAAGAACCAGATCACCTGCATCGAGGAAGGGGCCTTCCGTGCCCTGCGGGGCCTAGAGGTTCTGTAAGTAAAGCCCAGGGCAGGCTGTGGCTGGGGAGCAGACGTAGGGGGTCACACCTTAGCTGCAGCCTAGGTTCATTGCCCAAAGTCCTCCCAGACAGGGGTGTTGGTCCATTTCCCACTGCGGAGGCTGAGAAGCGCTCTTCTCTGCTTTGTGAGCAAGCTGCCCTTTCTTCCGTGGCCCTTCCAGATCTATCTCCCTGTCCTCCCAGACTTAGAGTCTATGACAAGATCGCAGGCACCTGCCTAGATCTGCGCTGTCCCCTCCACCTTTACACCCAGAGCAGAGCTGGTTCCCCGCTAGGTAAAATGTCACACCTGGCATGGGAGCCTCTATATGAGCAGAGGGTCCTGTCTCTGGTAAATCCTTGCTGGGCAGGTGCTAAATGATCTGCCTGTGCCTTTCAGGACCCTGAACAACAACAACATCACCACCATCCCCGTGTCCAGTTTCAACCACATGCCCAAGCTTCGGACCTTGTGAGTCACCTGGGCAGTGGGAAGTGGGATGGCCGTCCACAGCCCCGGAGCCAGCCAGGGTAGCCTGGGGTCTGAAACTGAAAGGCACCCAATGCCTCCTGTGCTCGGTTTTGCCTTAGACAACAAATGGCTTGGTTTTGTCCTTGAAGTTGAGGTGGGTGACCTGGGCAAGGGACCCTGTGAACTCTGAGAGATAAAGTCAGGCCGCAGAGCAGGCTGGGAGAGACGGGAGCAAGGAAGAGTTTCCTGCCCTGGGTTGAGACTGAGCGAAGGAGCCAAAGTCCCCTGCCTGGGGAAGGGAGGAGGCGGCTGCTGATGGAGCTGCTGTCCTCCTGTAGCCGCCTGCACTCCAACCACCTGTTCTGTGACTGTCACCTGGCCTGGCTCTCGCAGTGGCTGAGGCAGAGGCCCACCATCGGGCTTTTCACCCAGTGCTCCGGGCCTGCCAGCCTCCGGGGCCTCAACGTGGCAGAGGTGCAAAAGAGCGAGTTCAGCTGCTCAGGTGGGTGCCACGTCCATGGCCTTCACTTGCCATCACCGCCTGTCCTGACCGCTGCTTCCTTCTGCCCATCCCTCCTTTGTGATGAGCATCCTCATCCACTCACTGAAATCTACTCACCTTCTGTCCTCGGCCACCCCCACTCTGCCCATCACCTCTGGTCGTTGTCGTCACCTCTCCCGCCTGTCTTTTCCTTTCTGCTCTCACCATCTCTTTGGTCTGTGTGTTTTCTTTCTCGCCTCCTCTCCTTCCCCCAGCCCACCCTCACTCCCTCTGTTCTTCCTCTCTGTCCCCTGCTCTCCCAGTCTCTACTCCCCCAGCTTCCACTCCATGCCTTCCCCTGTTCTTTATGCCATCCACTCTCTCCTCTCCTCCCTCTTTCCCCCTTCCCAGTGCCACTGCTCTCATCTGTGGCTTCACCGCAGCCACATTGGTAGATCGCTGCCCTTGGCTTCCAGTGAGGGAACACCAGAACCCTGCCCCTTTCTGGGCTCTATGCATTTGTTCCACAGAAAATCGTGCCCGATGATAGATTTGCTAATGATGGTTTTGTCATAAAGTGGAATACTACTCAGCAATTAAAAGGGTTTAATAAGTACTTAAGTACTCAACAAGGTGAATCTCGGGGGTTTTATAAATGGGAGGGATCCTCCCTTGTGATTGCAGTTATGTGTTCAAAAACAAGAGCCACGGGTCTTTGGTGCTGCATCTCAGAATGGCGATATCCTTAAGGAAGGGGCCAAAGGGACCTTCTTGGGGATGGAAGTGCAACCTGTTTGGGTAGCGTTTCAACCAGCTGTGAATTTCAATGGCGAGCTTCATGTAAGTTATACCACAGTACTTAACAGCTTGCACTCTGACATCACCCAGTGAGCATGGCCCTGGATATGACACTTGTCATTGAGCCATGGGAATCTCCACCATTTTAGGAGTGTTGCAAGCACAGGACTTGATAGAATCCTTCGTAAAGGGTGGTGCAGGAGGGTTGAGGTGCCCCTGCACCGACTGTGCTAATCATGGTGTGGTCACAGAGGTCGTGCTCGGTGAACCCAGCTCCTGTGGATGTTGGGGTCCTGGCTCAGGAGGCTGAGTGGTTCCGAGTTTCAGAATTTTAGGATGGAATTTACTAGCCTAGGAATCACCTCTGGGAGCAGTCGGTTCTGTTCAGCTTGAGTTCAGAGACTGCCAGTGTGTACTCTTATTCTTGGGAAGCTCCTGTGTGGACACCCCCTCCACAGACTGTCCCTGTCCTTGCCCAGCTGCAGATCTGGAGAGGCAGCGGCCCTGTAAGATTCTCTGATGTCACACCCACTGTCTCTGCAGGCCAGGGGGAGGCCGCACGAGAACCCACCTGCACCCTCTCTTCCGGGTCCTGCCCAGCCATGTGCGCCTGTAGCAGTGGCATCGTGGATTGCCGTGGCAAAGGCCTCACTGCCATCCCTGCTAACCTGCCTGAGACCATGACGGAGATGTGAGTGCGGGGCTGAACAGGATTCAGGGCAAGGCTTTTGCTCTTCAGCCAAGCCCTGTCCACCAACAGAGAACTGGGGCGGGTGCCACCCTGGCTTCCCCAGATTTCTCAATGACAAATGGAGAAAGTGGTGGCTTGACTCAGCTGAGCTCTCTGAACAAGGCTGGGAAGTTCCCCAATGCTGGGGAGAGTGTAACCTTTTGAGGTCCAATCTGGCCCAGTTGGGTGGTGCTGCCAGTGTGGGTTTCTCAGTATAGTATCACCCTGGGGTGATCACCCATTCAGCCACAGAAGGCCAGGATTCTGGGGCTCAAATCCTATCATATATCCATCTGCCAGACTTCAGCCCCACAGGTGAAGGGGCCAATAGCTTGTTACTAAGAGCGACCCTCAGCCCTTCTCACACCTTCCCTCTCCCTGCAGCCGCCTGGAACTGAACGGGATTAAATCCATCCCGCCAGGAGCCTTCTCTCCCTACAGAAAGCTGCGCAGGATGTGAGTGAAGTCTTTCTGTCAATTTCCAGCAGGCAAGAGGAAGAGTCTGGGTCAGTCCTGTCTCACAGCTTAGGGACAAACCTTGACCCACCCCTACCTGGTCTTCCAGTGTTAGGGCTATGTCTGGATGTGGGGTAACATGGTGACTCTGAGGCCTGGATGGGGGCACTGAGTCCAAGCCTGGCCCATGCCTGCAGCTGTTTGTCACCTTATCTTTCCAGCCAGGAAGTTATAAAGGTAGTGAGAAGGCCATTGGGCCCAGGCAGAATGTTTCTTCCTGAGTGGGAGGGACAGAAAAAGAGCAGCCTGTGGGTGTTTGCATGGGTGGGCAGCTGGCCTTTCTGTTTTCAAAGAAGCCCTGTGCCCTGTGTGGTTGGGAGGTAGAAGAGACCAGGCCTGCAGCCCCAGGATGCAGCCACCTTCTTCTTGCTCCCTTTGCAGAGACCTGAGCAACAACCAGATTGCTGAGATTGCACCTGATGCCTTCCAGGGCCTCCGCTCCTTGAATTCCCTGTAAGTAGGGTGCTAAGGTCTGCTATGCTTTGTAGCTGACCAAGTTCCTCATGGCTCAGAGTCCTAGGATGCTCTTGGGCACAGGGCAGCACTGACACATGACGGCATGGCCTAGCGGCCCGACCAGTGACATGGATGGACATCTCATGGCCAGGGAAGAAAGGAGACCATCAGCTTGCTGCTTCTATGCATGCCTTCTTTTGGAGTAGAGCCCAAGATGATAAGGCCAACTGTGAACAGTGCCCATGAAGCTGTGTAGTGTACAACCCACACAGCTGTGCAGTACACAACCCACATAACTGTGCACTGCATAACCCACACAGCTGTGCACTGCACAACCCACACA
>LOJH01018368.1:8868-21785 GCA_001685095.1 Ellobius talpinus
AGAGAGAGAGAGAGAGAGAGAGAGAGAGAGAGACACTATTCACAAGCACTGGCTGACGGGAATGAAAAGCTATGAACAGTCTCCCTTAACTATTCAACTAGGTGGCTAGTTGAATTCGAGGATTCGGTGTGTTTGACTCTCCTCTTAAACTGCTCTCAAGGTCAGCCCAAGCACTGTGGCAAGGCAAATACATGCTTGGATAGGATGCATCTGGTGAAAAGATCCCAGGAAACTGTCCCTTAAAGGAACACAGTCCCCATTTGAGAGAAGGGAAAAGATGCTTTGGTGTCGTCATTCTCAAGGTAGGCAGAAGAGTCTGTTCACAGTGTGCTCCGGGATGAAGTCAGCTGGGCGGGACTTCACATTTGGAGACCAGGCTTGGAGCAAGCACATGGGTGCACAGTGCCAGGTTTCGGGGTCCCAGGAACAGAGGCAGAGTATAGACTGGTGGGGCTGATGTTCAGCTCACTGAGAATAGAATACACATCCAAAAGACAAGGTGAGGTTGGGCCTTTGGGACTTTGGAAAGAGGCCCCAAACTATCACCTTTGCAGCAAGAGGCTTTTTGGAGGAGGTGCAGCCATCTGGATTTCAACCGGTCTTCAGCATGCACTAGCAGCCACTTTCTTCTGCCATCTTTGCTGCAATGATGTTCCATTTCCAGACCCCTTATGCTTAGCAGCTTGAGGTTCAATATCCTGCTTGCTCTTTGTATCTGAAGTGGCTAAGCCAGCATCCGAGATGACAGCTATCATCCATTCAGAAAGCTCATGGACGCTTGGGAGGGTGAGCATGGATGGCCAAGGACTGTAGGGCAACTCCTTTAGACTTGCTGGAGCCACCAGCATATTCATAGCCTCCAATCACATTCCCCCTTGAGGGGATGGGCTAGCTGAACTTTCTGCCTACGGGAAGCTTTGCACCCCAGTTAGCGCCTTTAAAAACTTTGTGTTCATGTAGTGGCACGCTTTGGGGCTTTCTTCGGCCACCAATAACACCCTGATGTCTTTGCTTGGGTGGCCAGTAGCACTTCCCAGGGGCCCATCTCACTCAGTCCACAAAGAGAATACCCATCTTAGAATATTTAGAACCTTAAAAATGGGTTCAACTTGTAAGCAGGGCTAAGGGGTGTGTGTGTGTGTGTGTGTGTGTGTGTGTGCACGCACGCGCACACCTTATGTAAGTGGGTACGGAGCATCTGACTAGACCAATTAACTTTCTCAGTGGATGACAACCAGCACATCCCTCTGTATCCACCTCTTCTTTTGCAGTGTGGGAATGTCATTCTGGAACACAGATACCTGGATCCTCCCCTCCCCTCCCCTGGCCTTCCTCTCCATTTAACTGACTCCCCCAGTACATGCCAGCAACATCTAGGCACGGTGATAAAAAGTGCCACTTGTATCTAAACATTGGTCAGTGTGGGACCCACGCATGCAGCTGCCTGTCCTAGGAAACGCATGGAAAGAGGATCAGGAATCCCCTGGCTCCCCTATCACTCAGATATGTTTAAGCTGTGAATGCCGTCACCGCTTCCTCCCACACTGGAGTGCTTTACTGGCCCACACCTGCCAGACTTGGCTTCTGTGGCAGAACCCACACCCACAGGACACTGTTCTGTTCTGGCGGAGCTCCCATTTCTACCACTAGCCTTCCAGCTCAGTTCAGTTCAGTCGCTTCCTCCACAGCTGACACACCTGTTCTTAGGCCACATGGTCTCTTGGGTTTTCTGTTGCTTTCATAATATGAAGGTGGCTTCGTAGGGATTATGTCAAATATAACAATAATAATAATAATAATAATAATAATAAGCTATCTAGGTAGGTGAAAAGTTTAGGGCTACACATAAAGGGTTTAGGGGAACCTACTGCTGTTGTTATACTAAATGGACATGTTGTCACAGTGTCTTCTAAATATTTATGTTTGTAGCCATGCTTGTAAGATCTGGAGGAGGCAGAGGACTTGATATGGCTGTTGCTGTGGTTATCTGCACAAGACTGGACCTGACAACATTATATCGGGGCGGGGGGTGACACATAAGGCCCTACCCCTGAGGAGTTATTGTCATTGCTGGGGGTAGTGGGAGTGGGGTTGTTCTTTTTCTTCTGTGGTGCAGTCACTGGTAGGCAGGGTGCCTATGCTCCAGTAAATAACACACCCATGCTCATCTGAGGAACCCTAACTTAACCCAGTGGGCACTTAAGAATAAAACAAAAACCATAAACATGGGAAGGCAAATTACTGGGAAGGTAGGGTTTGGAGTAATAGGGGGTAGATGTGATAAAAATACATTATATACATTTATGAAACTGTCAAAAACACATTTATAAATTATTTTGCATTAGAGGAATTCTGTAATTTTCAATCTGTTGCTAGAGAGGGGGACATAGATTCCCATGTAAATGACATTCTAAAATGTCTTTTTGAGAAAGATATTTCAATCTACTCTGAAAGTCTAAATGGCAAGCCAAGCTAGCTCATGCTTGCTGATTCTTCAGGGTCTGTGCGTATGTAGAGACTTGGCAATGAAGGTTCAAGATGGCAGGGTGCTGTTCCAGCTCCCATATACATTCAAACCTGGGGCATGGGAAAGGTCTTCCATGTGCTCCTCCTGCCTCCCTGTCTCTAGACCAAGACTCCAGGAGAGAGGGTGCTATGTGGGGTTCTTCACTTGGAAACCTGGGTGTGGGCAAAGGAAGCCTTAGAGTTAATCCTTTGTTTTTGTTCTTAACCAGGTGCACATAGTAATGAGGAGCCAGGTCACTCAGAAAAACCTAGAGCACTGAAGGACTAGAGCCCAGAAGATCAAGATGAAGAGAAAAGGGAACAGGGGAAGAGGCAAGAAAATAGAGGAAACTATAAGAAGAAAAACCAAACCAAACCATCCAGTGGCTCTTATCCTTCAGCTGTGAATCAAATACCAATTATGGCTGTTTTCTATGGAAAAACGCGTTCTATGTTTCAAATAATAAAGCTGGGTATTTTCTACAAAAAGTCAAAGCTTCCCAAAGTATTAAGGAAGCATTTGAGAGAAACACAAGGTTTTGTTTTTAGAAAGATACCAAAGTCGAGCTTCCTTCCCAAATCGAGGTGAATTTAGCTTTTGTTTTGTTTTGCTTTAGTCTGGACAGGACACCCTGAGACTCCCCTAACATTACAGAAGCACAAGCATCCTGGACTCTAGCAAGGTCATTGTCACAGAGCACACGGGAAAAGGCAATCATTGTAGGAAATAGGACAACATAGCTGCTTCTACCTCCATACTAGTATTAGGGTCAAGATCATCACACTCAGACTCCTCGGAACTGTTCGTCTCCTGGGTTGGCAGCATGGAGAAGGGGAAGAAAGAGAACACAGTTAGAACACAGGCACCTGGCTGGAGAGAGGAGAACGTCAGAGAAGCACGGACACGGGAAGCGGGGCGGAGAAACAACCCAGGGCTGTTCAGGTGGAGTGTGGGTCGTCATGGCAGCGGCATGCTTTTGTGGGGACTGTGGACACCTGAGTATCACACCAGGAAGAGCAATGGGAGCGTCGAATGAAGCCTGAGTGCTGGAATGAAACTGGCCTCTCCTGCAAAGCCGGGCTTCCCACTTTCTTTTCCCCAAAAGGCTGGTAAAGGATAGGTTTTGTAGCTCTTTTGCTTGGGAAGGCAAAGCGTTTAGGACATAATCAGTGTGTGATTTTCACTGTCCCCAGGCAAAGCATTTCAGAGGGGTCATCTTAAACAGGGAGAGCACATCCACGTTGCTTCCAGACGGGAGAAACCCTGGGTCTGCCACACTCATGGTTGGTGAGTTCAAAGTAACAGATAATTTACAAATGAATTAGGACTTCACCAGTGTGCCTCCCTATTCTTTCCACGCACAGTGGGAATATGAGGACATTGCTTAGAGGTGATGCTGGGGAAAAGAAATGAAACTTTACTAAGGACATGGTAGCCTTAAGTGCCAAACCTCTGCCTTTGCAAGATCAGGGGTTTGGAGGGTGACCCTGTAACCTGAATGTGTTCCCAATCCTAGGCTACTGGTAGCTTCGAGACGTTTAGTATGAGCCAAGCATCTTGCATTTCTAAGAAAAGAATGCAAGATGATTTTGCGGTAAAACATCTGCTTAATCACAAAAGGAAAGGAAACGAGAGGTACTTACTTGAATTGAAGGTGCCAGGAGAAATAAAAAATAAAGAACAAATTGATCTTGCATGCAAAATCCTGCTAAACTACTTCCCCTTTGGTCCCCACACTGGGCAGTAGATAAATAAGTAACCAATCTCCACCCACCCAAACTGCCTGTGATAATGCCTCAGGGAAGGAATAGATGAGAGGGACAGGTCCAGAATACCTACTCACTTTAACAGAGACTCTGTTGCCCAGAATATCCTTGGGTTTACGAGGCCCTGTGGCTTCATTTTTACCCGTGTTCTCCACTTCTGCCCGCTTTCTCATGCGTAGAGTATGCCATGAACATGACTTCCTGTTATACCAAAAAACGCACCAATCAAAATGGCAGGATGGGGCAGAGTGAGGTGGTGGGCCGGCTCACCACCATTGTCTATCAGATGAGATGCTCCAGTGAAGACCCTGCCAGCTTTGGGCCCTGAACCTTCCATGTCAGCTAATGTGGTGGCTGGTGCTGACATCACCTCCAGCTGGACGTGAGGATAACTCTGACCCTTCCTGAAAGGTTTACCAGGTGAAGTGTAGGATTTGGAGAAAATGGGTACCAGGTCACCAAACTTGGAGATTTTTGATCATCCAGTGAAGACTTCAAGGATGGGGTGGTGTTTTGGCAAGGGCATAGTGGATGGGGAAGGATGGGATGGGTATAGAATAGGAAAGATAAAGAAAATACATTTCATTCTATAAAAACAAGCCATAATACCTCATATGTAAATAAGACCCAACAGAATGATTTTGAGGTTCCCATGTTGTTATTTGTATCTGGGGCATGGTACCGTAAAGCACTGGGGAACCACCAGGGTTTCTGAGGAAGTTGCCTCCCACCTCTGGATACTTCAGGGCAAGGTTTCAACCTGTGTCCTTCATGTTACTCAGTGCTTGTGACTCCAGGGCTCTGTCAGCCACTAAAAGGTGTCAGAGTTTCCCTGCTGGAGCAAGGCCCAGTGTGTGCTCCCAGTGAGGTGACAGTAGCAATGCTCTTTCACATTGTCCTGATCTGGGGTCACAGCTACAGAGGACAGGCTCAGAGCAGAGCCCTGGAATCCCACATCTGTCAGAGTCCAGGACAGCAAAGGCCAAGACCTAAGCAGCATCAGGGACCCGAGCAGCAGCTGCATTTCATGCTTACAGGGTTTGCATGACATTAGTTCTTACATGGACTGGGTCCCGTGTTCCCCCTTCGGTGTTTCCTGGTTAAATATGGGGCTCTGCAGACAGGGCTTGAGGAAGAAAACCTTCATGAAGGAAGAGGCGGATGGAGATTTAGGAGAAAAATATTTCAAACTATAATAGCCAGCCCCTTCTCCATGGTATTCCAGAGCCACCAGGAGCCTAAGGAACCCAATGTAGGTGGCTCTGGAAACATTTGCCGCCTAACATACCGCCTGAGCAATTAACCTGAAGAAAAAAATGCAACCGCAATTGTGTTCTTGCATGTTTGGGGAAGTGGGGTCCTCCTGAAGGCCAGAGCTCATCTCACAGCCTTGACCAGAAGCTCTCCAGGACTTCTCAGAGCATCAGGCTCCAAATCCTCTACCCCAGTGAATCAGACATGGACGATGATCCTAGAGGATACCACTCTTAGAGTGCAGACTTTTGTCTCTTGTCTTTTATTCCCAAATCCACGTCCCTAGCTCCCCAGGATTATCTAGGACGTCCCTGCTAGAAAGGATTCCAGGGCAGGAGGTATACTATTTTTGTCCGCAGGTGGGGGTTATGCCTGCTTATTGCCACCTCTGGGCTCCTCAGTGTGCTTAGTGAGAAATGAATGTTAAAAATAGTGTACCGAGGAGCGCAAGTGGCAGGAGGGGCTCAATTTCAAATTCTTCTTCCCAGAAGAACACGTCACCATGGTTTGGGAAGCTTCCATCTCTTGGCCACAAGCCCAGTGACTGATGTGGACATAGTCTGTGACATTTATCCTGGGTGCCATCACCAGTTCTGATCCCTGTAGTCATGCAGGCCCAGGGAAGGGAGAGTGAGTGGTCTTTGCTGAGAAATACTCACCTCCAATGCCACCAAGCCTTGTGAAACCCTGGCTGGCAAGAAACCCAATGACTAGTGGGTGCACCTCTCTATTCTCTTTGCCCCTTCATCCTGTGACCAAGACATCCAAGGTGAGGAGGAAGGTGGGCTCAGTGTCTGGGTAATGAGAGCACTGCCCATTAAGAGGTACCTTAATGGTGAGATTCTGATACGTCAGGGCTCTGTGGCCTTTCCCTCCAAGGTTTCCAAAATGTACATCTCTATGCTAAAACGGGCTGGGCTGATTTCACTGAGGGGCCACACTTCTGGTTTCTGTGGTTACCTGGGAGGCCAGGTGACATCAGTAGCTTCAGTTTCCTGACAGAGAAGGGCCAAAGCAGAGCAGTTCTGCTGGTGCTGCTGCTCTGTCACCTCATAGAAGTTCCTTGGACCCTCCCACGGGTGAATGTGAAGCATGTGGGAAAAGCTAACGCTGCCTACACTAGTCACCCAAGGACATCAGCACCTCAAGGTCACCCTGTTGCTGGGAACCTTCCAATTGCACCGACTTTGTATCATTCCCCTTCTCTGAAGTCAGAGAAAATCCAGAGGGGGATGTTTAGAGGAAAGGGCAGGGTCCAAGGTTTAGCAACAAAGGCACTTTTTATATAGGGAAAAACTGCCAATGCAGTCAATCAACTCATAAAACAAAGAAAAGAAAGGAAAAAAAATCATTTTCACACTCAAAAGTCTGAGAATAATGAGATGGGGGAAAAAGGGTCAACTAGTCTTTAACCTCATTAAAACATGCTCATGGTGAAAATTTATTTTACATATTTAAAATAGTACATTTAAAATTATTAGTTACATTACAGGTACAATGATGAACATTGTGGCTCCTCATTATATTGCACAACCTGACTTTATCCATATGGGTTTCTTTAAATAGTGCAAAATGCTTTATACAGGAATGTGTTCAGAAGGGTTTTTGCAATCAAAATAAGGAAAAGAAATATCTTACAAATTACCATGAACATATATTAAAGTGACAGGGGAGGAGAGAAATAAAAATAAAAAGTTACAATCTGTACAGAGGAATTGCCATGGACAACCAAAAAAAAAATACCCTTTCTTTTGGGAGAAGCAGCAGGCTCTGGCCTGTCCAGGCCTGGCATTTGTGCTAAGGTCGTTTTTGGGTATCAATCAAAAAAATATATATATCAGTAACTTCATACAATATAAATAGAAGTCCAGTCCAGTGAGTCCCGTGGTGGGTCAAATGTAGCAACGGAAGGCATGTCTTTTGTCACCTAGGGTTTCAGTAGGGTTCTTTTCTTAACGAGTGGGGGGAAAAAGAAGGGGAAAAATGAACAGAAAATTATAAACAAAAGGGAAAGAAAATTCACCATCACCACCATTACCACCACCACCGTGACCCAGAGCAATCCAGACACCCAGAGCTAGCAGCAGGTCTGTTCCATTCCTCTCACCCTGACCCCACTGACGTCATCACAACAAGCAGCAGTGGTTCCCTACTGTGTTTGCGTTTTGTGATCTTTCGGTTTTGATTTTTTTTTGAAATCCACATGCTTCTCTCCCAGGAAGCCATGGAGGCACTTACTTGATGTTCCCGTCACTATTTTCTGCCACTGCTGTGGTTTTGGTGAGGGGTGCCAGGATGCTGCCTGGGACCCAGCCTTCCGCCGCCGGGGAATGGTCGCTGGCAGGCTGGTACACCAGGCACATGTTCTGCTGGTTGATGGCGAGGACCTGGACCACCTCACCTTGGCTCACACAGATTTCGTTCTCTTTCAGGGCATAGTAATCTTTGATTACAGCCATGGATGAGGTCCCGTTGCAGCCTCCCAGGTCGTTTTGCTAGGAGACAGGGGCAGAAGGGATACAAACAAAAGGAGGATGGTTTACACGGGCTTGCTCTGCACCCTTCGGCACGGATTGAGGCCAGTTGGCCGCTGGCAGGATATAGAGCAAGCAGAATGCTCCTGAATGAGGCCATTTTCATCAGCATGCTCTGAAAGCCCTTTTGACAGCAATACAGTATTATAACCCAAGCGAACGGCTTTGGATGATGCCCAGAGAAAGCTACAGACGCACATTCAACCTGGAAGCTCCTTCCTAGCATGCAGCCTTCCTGATGGCATCCTCTTGCTGATGGCAGGAAGAACCTGTTATCAGCACAGGGACGAGTTAGCACTTGGGCAGAGTGAGGTCAGGGCAAAGGTCAGGTCAGGGGTCACAATCCCCCTCTATAGAAAGAACATGAACCCTGGAATGCTACATTTTCCCCCTCTTTTTGGAGACCTCACTTGACATGTAATCCAGGACCTTGGACTTGTAATCCTTGCACCTCAGCCTCTCCAAGTGCTGGAATCACAGGCATGCATCACTGTGCCCAGCTCTCTTTATCCTTTGAAGAAGCATCGCTTGCCTGTGCTCCTCATCCTGGCCCTCTCTGACACAGGAGTAAAGAATGGAACTACGTCCAATGCAAAGGTAAGGCCCTGGGCTACCCTGTGAAACGGGAATCCTGACATCTCCCCGCACTGTACGGATTAATACGGGAGGTGCTGCCCATGTGATCTCTTCATGCGAATCTATGCCCGGGCGGCTGTGTCTAGACAGACCTGTAACTCCCCAGGAGGCCAGGCTGCCTCCTAGGGCATGGTGAGAGCCAGAAAATCTTCCATAGGGCTGACAAAATGCCAAAGTGACTTCAACTGATTCACACGGGCAGGGTTTTTCTAGGGCAGAAAATTATTTCAGGTGATATGATGAAATAGGTGGAGGCGTGACTGTGTTCTGTGTTCAGTCCTGTAGGACTGAACTTACGCATCAACAATGCATTTGAACAAAATCAGCATCAACTAGTGGTTTGGGAAAAGAACGGCGTCTATGAAACCGGACCATGTAGGTAAGAAAGGCAGGGGTTCTGATTCCTAAGTCCTAAGGTGTTCTGGAGAATACTTAGGCCTGATGGACAAATTCTCTAAAGTTTCAGATCTTGGAATAGACACCAAGTCAACAGACTTCTAGCCCAGTATTTTCCCATTTCTTTCCTATTCCCACTGCAGTTTAGGATGAAGCCAGCTGCGCAGACTAGGCCTGTGGTAGAAGGCCCCTCAGTGGTGTTTGTGGAGCCTAGCTTCTGCAGGTGCTTATCAATGATCAGCTTCCTCTTGCCACATCAGCCAATGGAGGGTGAGCTTCCTTCTGTAGGTGCGGGTGCGCATCGCTGTTAGATGGGGCTGTCTCTTTCTAATATGGAAACAGGAGCTGTGGTTCCTATTGTCACAAGAATCCTCCACATTTAGATGCTATCCACCCTTTAACACACAGTGCCTCAGCCAGGGGAAACTGGTTTCAGTTAATTACATGGGAAGAAAGAAAAATAAATGAGGTTCAATTATACTTAATGGATTGCTCCTGCTAAGATAATCGACAGGAAAATAGGCTGTGTCCTTAAGTGACCCCGAGGTCTTCGATGTGGTGAGGGTATGAGTAACAAGCTGTCGCTTACCTTGCTAGCTTCAAACTTGTCCCCAGGCTGGTGGTAGTCGAACCCCGGACTGCCATTGGAGGTAGATAGCTTCAGGGGTGGCAGAGGCGGGTTGTAGCTGGAGCCCTTGGGGGGCTTCTCGGAGCCCACAGGGACAGAGGTGTAGGGTCTGGGGCTGGCTTGTGGGACCCTTGGGGGCTGGGAGCGGACCATAGCTGTGCCCCTTTCCTTCCGCTGATACTCAATGGGTGACTGTAGTGCTGGTGGGGGGGGTAAGAAGAATGAGTTACTACTCTACTTTCAGGAAGCCCACAGGGAGGCAGAGGCCTTATGCTAGGCTATGTGAGTGTGCGCGTGCACTTGTGCATTTAAAGAGCTTCAGAAGGGGACTGGCTGCTGCTCTGACATTTAAATCGGCCAGAAGGAAGCGTGTGTAAATGTTGGGAAGAGTCAGCACTCAGAAACGTGAGTGTAGGGTCTCTGTGAAAGTGGAGGGGACAAGAGAGGTAAGGGAAATGGGGTGCACGGTATGTAGAAGGCTCAATTGAAGTAAGATGTCCCTCGGAAGAAGATGAACAGTGGCTGTATTAAGTAAACTTAAAAGCTTTAAATTCAGATCCCATTGCTGAGGCGTACCTGAAGAACACACACCTGGCAGCAGTTAGCAAACAGATTTAAAAGGAGTAGGCCGAAGGCTTCCCACCTCATTCAGGAGCCTCTTGGAGGCCAAAGGCAAAGAGGAGCTAAGCAAATGTGGAGGGAGGAGAAAGCCTAGCTGGGAAATGCACATGAGAATGGAAATAGCAGGCAAGAGACCAAGCAAATGACATTGGGGGCAACTCAGAGAATGGAGAACCACTGGCTTGGAGGGAAGGGTCAGTTCTGCTTCGCTTTACTGAGTTTAAGATTCAAAGCTCCAGGTCTAAGCAATAAAGAGTCAGTCAGGAAAAGGAAGTACAGTCAGAAAAAAAAAGTACAGTCAGGAAAGGTCACCGTGGGCAACCGCTGTATGTAGGGCTTTCAGGGCAGACACAATTAGGGCATTTTTATTGGTGTTTACTGCAACGACTGTTTAAGTGGATTACCAGCTGCAGCCCCGTACACAGCGATGGCTGCAACATGTATTTCAGTAGACTGGATAGGGTCACATACCCCTTTCTCATCAGGTCTCGGGAGGGAAGATTGGCTGAGACGCCTGCACACATGTCTGTAAGCAGAAGCCTGGTCCTGTTTTTGAAACATCTTTCTTGAGTGTAGGGAAATATATAGTGGGCCTACCAGAGCACAGCCCCTAAGGCTCCTGGGAGAATTTTGTGGGCAGTAACTATTTAGGTAACGATTACCTTGTTCAGCAATGTCCCCATCATTCACTATAATTAGGAGAAAGGTCTACTGGGACCACGTAAAATCTGAATAATTGACCGGGCCGAGAGCAATGTGGTTCCACGTTTACACACATCACAGAACATTTCAGTACTTTCTTGCTAAGTAAGCGCTCTACACAGAGTTGAGAAATCTACCCATGACATGGAATTGGGGAGCCACGTGGTTACGAGCAGTAACCTCAAAAACTGGGAAATGCTGTTATAGTCAATAAACTATGAAGACTGGGCCTGCATTCTTTCACTAGCCTTAATTGGAATAACAACGTCTTAAGATCAGAAACTCTCTCTCACTCAGTTCTGCCTCAGCCTCCTGATTGGCGCAATTACAGACATGTACCACCATGCCAAGCTCAAAACGTGGGCATTACTAACAGTGGGCTTTTGTCTTTTGGATTCAGGTTCTTACTGCTGGTCACCTGCCTGGCTGCCCCGCTCCCATATCCCCTCCCTCCCTTCTCCGCTAGGGAGCACATGTCTGCTCTGACGCGCGGGGAACCTGGGGAACGAACCGAACCGTATGGGAGAACCCGCTCTGAAGTCGCCTGCTAATACCTACTGCTTTTGTTTAGACAACTTTCTTAATGGCTCCAAGTCTGTCTTTCCTCATCTGAAAAAAGGCAGAATGATAATCCAGCCATGTCGTGCTGGTGTGGAGACAAAGGGTGAAGAAACAGACAAAACGCTTAGTTTAACTCCCGATGCAGAGAAGGTAAGAATACACTGGAGTCACCACTGTTAATTTACCTTTAGTTTTAGCTTATTAATTTTTATTTTACTTTAGGTCTGAAGTGATTAGCTTAAAACCCTCATCCCCACTTCCATACTAGAAATCCATCATAGAATGCAATTTAGATGACTCTATATATGCATGTCTTTTACATTAAATCACCGTAGCAACAAGCTGTGTTCATCTAAAGTTGCATATTCGGAAATTATAAACTATATAGATTTCAGTTTTAGCCCAGGTTGTTTAATTGTCAATGTTTGAGAATAAAAAAGAAGCTTGGGAGCTCTTAGTGTTCCACACCTTTTCCATTGGAAACATGGCCCCTAAACACTGTCTGTGAGCTAGAGACAGAATTGAATTTCCATGTCTGTCTTTAAAAGTCATGGGATCTTGAGCCAGGCAACGATGGTGCACACCTTTAATTCCAGCACTGGGGAGCAGAGGCGGGCAGATCTTTGAGGCCAGCCTGGTCTACATAGTGAGTTCCAGGACAGTCAGAGCCACACAGAGAAACCACGTCTTGAAAAACAAAAGTCACAGAATCTTGTTCATAGCCTTCTCTTGTTTAATACTCAGGCTGGAACTCAAGATTCCACAAGAGCATGCTAATAAGTAGGTATAGTGTGGGAAGTCCTTCTGTATAGATGTTGCTTCTATTGGTTACTGAATAAAGTTGCTTTGGCCTACAACAGGGCAAAATAGAGTAAGGCGGGAATTCCAAGCAGACAGAGAAGGAAAGAAGGCAGAATCAGGGAGACACAATGCAGCTGCCACAAGAGACAGATGCTAAACGGAACCTTGCCAGTAGGCCACAACCACATGGTGATGCACACATTAATAGAGATATAAGAGCTATCTAGAAATATGCATAAGCTAATAGACCATGCAGTAGGTGTAGCGTGGGTAGGCCTGTCTTGAGGTAGGTGTGGTGTAGGTAGCCATGCTGTCCTGGGGTAGATGTGGTGTAGGTAGTGCCCGCCTGTACACCCCAGCTTGGCCAGAACAAATCTAACTCCAAAGTCTCTTTTTCTATTTATTTATTTATTTATTTAGTTAGTTATTTATTTGTTTATCTATTTATTTATTTATTAATTATATATACAACATTCTGTCTGTGTGTATGCCTGCAGGCCAGAAGAGGGCAC
>LOJH01018369.1:5751-21785 GCA_001685095.1 Ellobius talpinus
ACAGAGATCCACCTGTCTCTGCCTCCCAAGTGCTGGGATTAAAAGCATGTGCCATCACAGACAGACTCAGTTATCTTATTTGTGTGTGAAGCATATCTCACAGTACAAGAATTTTAAAAATCACAGTAAACAAACTAAAAATTTAAATTAAGCAGGTCTGTATCACTACTTTTAAGTGGATATGCCTCAAGTTGAAACACAGTTAAATTCATTTTGCTACATATTTTCTATTCTATAAATTCTAAAATCAAGTAAACCTGAGGATTTTAACACTTACATTATTATTAGATTAACTGCATAATAAAATATCTTAAGATGCATACACTGTGCATTAAATAGCATTTGAAGTTAAGTGCACATTTCTCTTTATTTCTACTTCCTTTATTTTTTGGAGTTGATAAAGAACCAAGTTCAAATGCTCTTTGCAATCTCTTCCTTTCTGCATGAATGCGACTATTCTTGTTTCATACAGAATTGTTTTATCTCTTGATGAACACAGGAACTGTCGGTGTTGCCTCAGGAAGGTAGCCACCAGGGAAGGGTGAAAAGCCAGAAAAACTGATTTTATGCACACTGATTGCCTTAAGATTCTGTTAACCCCCCAAACTGTTTTTTTTTGTATTAATATATGGAAATAGAAAAAATGCCAGTAATTCCTCTGGAAGCCCACATAAAGTCTACAACATTAATACATTTAATTGCTGTTATTTAGACTTCTAAATCTCAGTTTTTGCTTTCTAGGAATTCTTTTATCTTAACCCCCAGGGACTGCTTATAGAGAATACACTACTGAACACAATGGCTCACTCTTCATTGTTCTACAACTCTGCACCTGGATTGTCCAATGAAAAGAGCACACTTTCTAATGTACATTTCTGTAATGTTTCACATTGTCATGCACTGAGACATCCTATATTAAATGGTTGGATCAATGGTCGACTCTGTTTTGAAGCTAGTGCTTGAGAAAGCATTTAAAAGGAATGGAGTTCATGCTCTTAACATCCTTAGAAATCAGTCCTCAAAGACCAGTGCTTTACTTGTCAATCTCCAGGACGTTGCCAGGTGACAACAAAGACTATGAAAGTTGCTTGTAAACTGCTTTGAATTGGAGCCGTTTACTTTTCAGTACACAAGAACAGAGTTTTTTGTGAAATGAAATTCTATTTTATAAAGCTATCTAAATATTTTTAACTACTTTCTTTAAACATGCATAGTAAAATCTTTCATGTGAATTTCATTAAGCTTCAAGGTCATTTGGGAAAAAATGGTAAGCATATCAATGACAGAAGTGCTCTGCATTTAATGCTGGTGTTTCCCTATCAAGTAGATGTGTGGGAAGACTGGAGACTCATCCATTCACTTCCATTTCATCGCTAATAAAATACCCAGAAAGAAATCTTAATGTCTTCTTACTTTGATTTTCGCAACCAAATGTCTATTATGTAATAAAAAAATATTCTTGCTCCTGTGGTCATTTTTACTTACACGGAATAAATGAGGGACAGAGAAGTGGAGAGTAGAAGCAAGGAAGGAAAGGCAAGATGAAAGGAGGAGGAAAATTGGAAATACACAAGTATTTCTAATTATATCTGCAGATTTAGGACTACCCCAACAACTTTGGCTTTATATAGGCAAGATATTTTATAAACATTTTCAATAACAAATTTTTCACAACTTGCCTTTCAGTATTTTATAATATATATTTAGATTTTATTGAAACTTATCGACAGATAAATATTGAAATTTTAAATATATATATTTTTATAAGTTTCACTAATTATTGAATTATATGTACTTGTCATTTCAAGGACATAAGATTGTTATAGAATAACTTTCATATATCTATCTCCTAAAAATCGTTTTAATCAAATATATGTATATACACTAACATAAGCTACTACTGAATAAATTTCTATTATAGAGACATATCAAGATGCAAATTTTCAAAACATTTGTAAATTTTGTATCTAGATTTGTGACATAACCTCCTGGATTTCAAAGATGATCATGAAAATTTTCTTCAGATAAATATTTTGAATGGGAAGTAGATTTGTGTAAGTGCTTGTCTCAAACTGGCTAATTAGTGTAACTTGCAGACAAGTGATGCATAAGATACTTACACACTTGAACACATAAAACCATTTGTAGAAAATGTCTATACCTAAGAAAACAATATAACTTTAAATGAAAATGAAAACAAGTGCTTTTTATTAGGCAAACAGAAGAGTATCTATAATAGACTATAGTTGGCCACTGATGCTTTAGAAGAGCCATATGCAATTCATTAAATCTTGATGAAAGCTTAGTTGGCACAGCTCTTATTTATTAATTTCCCAAAAAATATGTTAGTGTAGTTCTTAAATTTTGTTATTGGAAAATAAATTGAGTAAGTATTTCCAGCAACATAAGTTATAGACAGTGTCATGCAGTATTTCAGCATTAAATTGTACTTTTTTAATAAATGGTTTGCAAACATGAACTACAAATCACTTAATTCTAGCTTGATTTCTTATTAATTCTTAGAAACCAAACAGAAGTGCTGTGAATATGTGTTTCTTTCAGTGGCTGATAGTAAATGCTGGTTTGAGCTATAGCAAGGCAAAATAAGGTTATGTAGGAAAGTCAAGCTGAAAATACAGGGAGGAAAAAGACTTGATTCGTAAGAGATGAGAACCAGTCACTGGGGGAACAAGATGTGCCAGAGAAAAGGTAAAGCCACAAAGTCATTTGGTAATATGTACGTTAATAGAAATGATTTAATTTAAGTTGTAAGAGCTAGTTAATAATAAGCCTGAGCTATAGACTGAGCATTCTGTTATTAGTACAAGTTTTATGTTTTTATTTGGTACCAGGTACTCAGGACAAAAGAAAAATCTCAGCCTCTGCTTACATATTTTGTAACCTACATCCAACAAATTATACCTACATCCACATACTGACAGAAAATGCTGAAAAAAGCATTCTAGACACACAAAAAAGGAGTCAAGAGAAGCTTCATATTATATATCTCTCATGCGGAGGCTTGAGCTGTAGTGTGGTAGATTCTGTGATGCTACAAAGAGGTTTATCCCACTCACTGCTTGCTGGCTTGAGAGGCAGCTGCACACTATGGTGGATTTAGGGTTTTTGCTCATGCAGACAAAAAGGGTTAGAGATACACAGTAAGGACAAATTCAGACAAAAAGGCTTCTAAATGGGTCACAGTGTGTTTGGAAAATGTGTGCAGGCTTGGGAGAGAAAATAAAAGGGGTAGAAACAGTCATTGGCTGCAAATAACTTAAAATAATAACTAGAATAAAATAATAATAAATATAATAAGTTACCTAAAGATGGGAAATAAACAGAGATCCTTGGTTCCATATTTGATTGTGTTGTCATTGGATTTTTTGACTGTTAAGTGGATAATAACTACCGAGAGACACTTGATTGTGACAACTACTAAATTAAACTAACCTACATATTGTAAAATAATCTTGACTTCCAATTTAATTCAAAAGGTATGTCACTTTAGGGGATAATTTATGTTTTTGTTTCCACAGGAAATAAGAGGCTATAGATTCATTCTGGATTAAAAAAATGTGTTTGATCAAGGAAGACCCCTTGAAAATCCTGACTACAGACATGGAAAATAAACCTAAAGTAACTAAAGAATTGTGTCATATATTTTACCTACACAAACATTAAACAAAAATTTATCTTTGGCTGGTTTCTATACAAAATGCACAGTTTATATTCATATTAATAGAGATACGTCTGTTACCTTTAAAATTTACATATTTTTCAGGTCAAGGGGACAAAATACCACCCAAAATGGCCCAGATGATCCAACATCCAATACAGCTTCAAGGTCACTGATTAAGATGATCCAGCCAAACAGAATACTACAACCAAGACTTAACAATTATCTTAAATTTTTTCAGGGTCCCACAAAGATCACCAGTACTCATCAATCAACAGAAAATATTCTAAAAATCTGTGCCCACCTTCTCAAAAATACTTATTATAAATGTTGCTTTAATTTAAGGAGATTGGTTACAAATTGCCATTGGTCTAAGTCAGTCTCTTTCTAAAAGAAAGGGAAATATGATAAAGAAATGATGGAGAAGTGTAAATAGTGAATCTACTTTAATCCACAAACAACTGTCAATCTAAAAATATTTTATATTGGTATAGATTTTAGATTATTGATATAAATTTAAGGACAATGTTGCCATTCTATAGGTATATTTCTACTTTTGTTTAAGGTATTGTGTTTATACAGCTCAATAGAAATATAAGGTATAAATAAGAAATTCAAAGTTACAGAAATACAGATAGTCATCTATCATAATCATATTAATAGTCATGTTAGTTAAGTTTTCTAGTTATACAAAAATATATTTCAGATAGATAGTTATTCTATAAACATTTCAAAGACCTACAGAATATTTCACTTAAAATGGTTTAATACTTAGATTTTTCTTAACATGAGATGCATCTTCTACTGGTGGCACCAATCCACTTATAAAGAGGATGATCGGCACCAAAGACACTCCATATGGAACTTATTTTGTTTGTGTCTAAAGCTAGCTATGTGCACAAAGAAACTTTCCTTATCTCAACTGCTAACAGTTACTGATCAAGTTGAACAAGCAGGACACTAGAAAAGTGACTGCTAAGCTTTGCCAAGACAAGGTTAGACAGTCCTTTAAAATTTCCTGCTTCCCAAGAAAGTCTGTCAGATGTGCTAGGTCTATAGGTTAAAAAAAATAATGACCCAGTGTTACAGAGGAATTTTGGATGATTGTCCTACATTTTTTGGAAGTTGTTTGCTTGCATTTCCTGCTTACTCAGCAAATATTGTTTATTTGGCAAGTCTTTGATGGAGTTGAAGACTAGATAATTAATTCTGTATTTTTCTTAGTTATGAAAAAGGTAAATTCAACATAAAACTTTAAACTCACCAAGATAGGATAGATAAATAATATTTTCTCTAATTTTGTCAAATACAAATAGACTAGCTATTGTAACTGCAACTCATACTTGGTAACCATTTTGTTGCATAGAATTTTGCCATATTAAAGTTAAAACTTTCCTTTTTCATTTGACGGAAAGGAGAGAATGCTGTGGAATAACCCTTCATATTCTGTGAATATATGACACTCTCATTGGCTGATTTGGCCTACACTAAGGCAGAAAAAGGCTAGGCAGGAAGGTTAAGCTGAAAATATAGGTGGGAAAAATGCTGAGTCATGGGAGATGTGAACCACTTACCAGAGGAACAAGATGTACTAGAGAAAAGGTAAAGCCATGAAGCAGTGTGGCAAAAATGTGGATTAATAGAAATAGGTTAATTTAAGTAACCGAGCTAATTAATAATAAGTCTAAGCTATAGACCCAGCATCTGTAATTAATATAAGCTTTTGTGTGTTTGTTTTGGGAAGGGAAAGACTAGACAAAGAAAGGTCTGCCTCTACTTACACAGAAGTGCTGAGAATTACCACACAACATCTATTAATCAAATACATTGTAATTTATTTATATTTGAAATTAAAATTATTTCATTATCATTTACTGTTATATTATTAGAGATTATGTTCATTACATGGCTAATAAATTTTATGAAGCATAAAGAAATTTCTTTCACTTTTTCACATTGAACTAACTTTTTAACCTGTGTATTGGTTATTTGTTGTTGTTGTTGTTAACTTGGCACAAACCTGGAAAAGGAACCCTTGGTTGAAGTTTTGATACCCTCAGATTTGCTGTAAGCAAATTTGCTGTAGGTATCTTCATGACTAAATTAATGACATGGGAAAACATCAATACATGTGGTGCCACTCCTTGGTGGTAATTGTATCAGTTACATTTCTTTTGCTGTGCTAAAACACTGTGTACCAGGCAACTTAAGGAAGAAACATTTAATTGGGTCTTATGGTTCCAAATGGATGAAGTCTAAAATGGTGGAACAGGCACAGATATAAGTAACTGGATGCTGGGAGCAGGAATTGAAGGTTCATATCTCAATACGAAAGCAGAAAGCAGAGAAGCACAGCTAAAAATGGTAATAGTATTTAAAGTTTTTAAGCCTACCTCCACTGATATACTTCCCCTAAGAAGAATGTAACTGCTTAAACTTCAAGCAGTGACATCAATTGGTGACCAAGTATTCAAATATCTGTGCCATGAAGGACATGCTCATTCAAACCACTAGAAGACTAAGGAGAGATCCAACAACTTTTCTTCATGGTGTCTGATCCAGTAGATTTCCCTGCTCCAGGTTCCTGCCCTGTTTGAGATTCCACTTTGACTATCATAATTGATGTATTATTATCAAGACTTGTAAGCCAAAGAGACCCTTTCCTTCCAAAGCTACCTTTGATCACAGCATGTATCACAGTAATACAGAGCAAACTAGACCAATATAATTATATTTGTAATTGTGTTTCCTGTAGAAATGTCTTTTCTCTTCAAGTCATCTACTATTATTTGTGTAAGTTCCATATGGGATATCTCCAAATTATTCTTGAAGGAATTTAGTGCTATGAACTTCCTCTTAGCACCACTTTCATTGTGTCCCAAAAGTCTGGGTAAGTTATACACTCATTTTCATTAAATTCTGGGAAGTCTTTAATTTCTTTCTTGGTTTCTTTGTTGACTAGTGATACCTCAGTAGAGAGTTGTTCAACTTTCATTAGTTTGTAGGCTTTCTGTTGTTGAAATCAAGCATTAATCCATGGTGGTCTGATATGAAACAGGGAGTTATTTATGTTTTTTTATCTGCTGAGACTTGCTTTGTTAATGAGTACATAGACAGTTTTGGAAAAGGATCCATGTGATGATGAGAACAAGTTATATTCTTTTATGCTTGAATTAAATGTTCTGTAGATTTCTTTTAGGTTTATTTGAGTCTTAACATCTTCTAGTTGCATTATTTCTCTGCTTAGTTTGTGTCTGGATGACCCCTCAATTGGTATGAATAGATTGCAAAAATCTCCCACTATTATTGAGTGTGTTTCTATGTGTGATTTAAGTTTTAGTACTGTTTCTTCTTCAAATGTGGGTGCCTTCACATTTGGAACTTGGATGGGGAGTATTGAGACATCGTCTTTGTGGATTTGTCCCTTGATGAATATGAAATACCTGTATCCATCCCATCTGCTTAATTTTGGTTGTAAGTCAATTTTGTTAGATATTAGGATAACTACACCAGCTACTTTCTAGGGTCAATTTTACCTGAAAGTCTTTCTCCAATACTTTACTCTGACGTAATGTCCATCTTTGATGTTGAAGTGTGATTATTGTATGCAGTAGAAGGATGGATCTTCATTTCACGTCCATTCCATTAGCTTGTGTATTTTTATTGGTAAAATGAGTCCACTGATTTTGAGGAATATTAACAACCAATGATTATCAAATCTTGTTATTTTGCTGTTTGCGGTAGTAGTTGTGTGTGTGTTTTTCCTTTCTTTGGATATGGTGCTATGAGATTATTTATTGTCTGTGTTTTGGTGGTGTAATTAACGTTCTAAGGTTGAAGTTCTGCTTCTGGTGCTTTCTGGACAGTTGTGTTTGTGAATAGATATTATTTAAATTAGACTTTGTCATAAAATGTCTTGTTTGCTTCATCTATGTTATTGACAGTTTTGTGAGGTACAATAGTCTAGGCTAGCATCAAACCAGGTCCTTCTGCATTTTAGGGTCTTTGTTGAGAAGAAGGGCTTGATCCTAATAGGTCTGCCTCTATAAATTATTTGGCCTTTATCTCTTGTCCTTTCAATATTCCTTCTTTGTTCTGCAGGTTTAGTGTGTTATACATGGCATGGGTATTCTCTTTTCTGTTCCAGTATGTTTGGTATTCTACAAGCTTCCTTTACCTTTATAGACATGTCCTTCTTTTCATGGGAAAATTTTCTTTCATCATTTTAGTAAATATACTCCATGTTTTGAGCTGGTTTTCTTTTCTTCTATTCCTATTATTCTTTTGCTTGATCTTCATAAATATATCCCAGATTTCTTCAATGTTTTGTTTTAGGAAATTTTTTATATTTATATTATAGCATTTTTCTTGACTGATAATTCTATTTCCTCTATTGTGTCTTCAACACCTGAGATTCTGTCTTCCATCTTTTGTATCCTGTTGGTGATACATGAACCTGTCATTCCTGTTTGTTTACCCAGATTTTCCATTTCTGGAATTCCTGCTATTTGTGTTATTTTATTGCTTACATTTTATTTTCAGGTCTTAAAATGTTTCATTCATCTGTTTGCTTTTTCTTCATTTTCTATTAGCAATTTATTTATTTATTTTAATTTTCCCCTCAATTTCTTTAAGACACTTTTTTCTATATCCACTTTAAGGGCCCTATCATTTTCATGAAGTCATTATTATGAGAGTTTTCTTGTGTTTCAGCTGTTTTTTATTGTTCAGGTATTGCTGTTATAGGACAGTGAAGTTCTGGTGATAGCATATTGCCTTTTCTGTTATTGATTGTGTTCTTACACTGGCATTTAGTTTCAGAATCTGGATTTGTAATGATTATAGGTCTTGGTGTTGACCTCTACATTTGTCTTTGTTCGATGGGTGTTTTTGTTCCTTGTGTTCTCTTTCTTCTCTGGTCTTCTAGCTGTGTCCCTTAATCCAGACTATCCTCTGGTAAAGTAGAAATCTCCTTCCACAGTTGTAGACTGAGATATGGAGGCCTGGAGGTGTGGGGTGGTTGTAGTGGTGGGGATGGTGGTACTAATGTTGGTGGTGGTGTGAGTGACATCTAGGATTGTTGGACAGGTTTAGGATTTTATGGGTGCTGGGCAGTGTCTTATCTTGAGTAAGGCTGCCAGAGCTGTGGGTTCTAGGTTGGAGCCCAAAGGAGGGATTTAGTCTGGGGTTAGTGGCAGGTTTTAAGGAATGTTAACTGGTAGTGGGCAGGGCCTTACCTGGAGTTCCTAGGTCGTACCTGTCCTCTGGGAAAGCCAAAGCCTTCTTCCATTATGGTAGTCTTGGATATGTAGCCCAGGCAGAGGGGTACATTCTGAGGTTGTAGGGCAGGCTTAAAAAGGTTCAGTTGGAGGTGGGCTATGTCTTCCCTCAGGTCTCTAGGACTACATTGGCCTCCAGTAAGCCTGCTGGGGCTGTTGGCCCTAGGGTAGCACCATGGGAGGGGGTGCAGTCTGAGCTTGCTGGGTAGACTTTTAATTTTCAATTTATAATCCCATATTTGTCATTTTTATTTGTTATTTTCTCATTTTGTAACTTTATTTTCCTGCTGTAAACAAATATCTTACAACAGGAAATTTGCATTTATTATGCGTTTCTAGATATAAATGCAACTTTAGTAAATAAGGTTATTATTCAGTCCTAAAAGTAAACTGTGATGGATTTTGTCTACCAAAGAATTATAAATCTAGTTCAAGGCCTAGTAATTGTCAGAGTCTTGGGAGAGTTCATAAAGTTTACAAGATACCATAGAGAAGATAAATGCTGTCCTCATGTTAAGATGCCACATTTCCTATTAAACAATACACACACACATACATACACACACACACATGTGTGTGTGTATGTATAATGTGGATCCCACTCTATTGCCTGAATCCAGCACCTACACTGTCCAGCACTAGGCAAAATAGTCCCATTGCCTCACTCAGAGATTGTTGATCTACCTGAAGCACACAGCACCACTTCTCAACACAGTTGTGTCCAATGGGCTACAGTGTAATCCTGAGTAGCAGAAATTTGGTTTTTGAAGATCTATGCTACTTTCCCAAAGCTGTCATAGCATGTTATGAGAAACTAAGTTGCCTAGAGCAGCTCTGTTTCTTTTTTTTAACACTTAAGTAGTAAAGGTGTCAAAAACTCTATTTCTAGGTAGAAGATCAAAGGAGTAGACATTCTTTATTATAGTAATTGGTGAAGGCTCTTGGTAGACTTTATGTTTCTTGTTCTTCCCAGTTGATGATGCCTCTAAAAACAGTCACAAAGCATTTTCAAATCTCCTCTTCATTCTCCATACTATTCCCTCCTTCTTTTTTGTTTAGACATCACCCTTTTTCCCTTTACCTTTGTCCCATTGAACCATCAGGCCAACACCTGCATCTCAACTATAGTGATTCCCTACTGCATGTTCTTTAATAGTATATGCATAATTGCTTACCTTCTAAAGGTACATGGTCAGAGATTATTGAGATTAAGGTGTGAAATGTTTTTTTCACTATTATAGTGGGGAATATTATTATACCTGCCTCCAGGTCAAAAGACTAAGGAAGGAATTTACATGATTCAAAACACATTCCCCTGGAATTTTGGCTTCTAAAACCATGAGAGTAAAAGTTAAAATAAAATAAAAGAATACTTGAGGTAATTCAGAAACAGCAGACATCTCGAGAATGTACAAACACAGGCACATGCATAAATAAGCACACAACAAAAGGCAGGCAGTAAAATTTCTCAATTAGTCAATTTGAAGAGAGATAATCACATTTTAGTCCCAATTCAGATTCAGAGATCAAGGACAAAATTGCAAGGTGACAGAAATACTGAAGGACAATAAAGAGACTGTAGGTGCTGAAAACTCATCGTAAAAATGATGGGCATTCCAGAAGATAAAGTGGAACAGATGGAAGAAAGGCAATAATTAAATAATAGATGATAATTCATCAGTGATGACAAAAGAATCACATCTGCAGACAGAGAGGGCTCACTGCGTTCCAGGTTGCATTGATGAAAAAAAGACCCACATTTGGCACATCTTCTGAGCCTCCAAGGATAAGGACATAGAGAATAATAATATAAGCATGGAGTAAATTTTCCAGATTTCTGTCAAAGGAAAAAAAGTAAACTAGTAATTGCCTAACTTGCTTTGCAAACTTAATGGCTAGAAAATAGCGAACTCATCTATAAGCATGTAAAGTGTGTAGTCATAAAGCCCTATGTGTAGGCAAGAAAGTAGTCATGTGCCTTGGAAGGAGAAATATGAAAACATGGAACCATGGAATTGTCAGTCATGTGACCTATCTGTTCTTGAGAAAAGACACTTAACAAATATTTCATCTGTAGCACAACTCCATAAACAGAATTTGGTAGAAAGAAAAGGCAAAGAGAAGAGCAGTGCTCACTCATTATATGATGCATTTGGTCACTGAGTATAGAATTTTAATCTAGTAAACAGTGGATGTTGGTGCAATAAAATTGTGAAATGATAATTTTTCTAAATTTCAGAGGCTCAGTTTCCAAGGTGCATATTACCCAAACAGAGATACCTGACTTTAGATATCACATAAAATGTCAGTTTAAATGTAATCCTGGACATTGTAGCTGTGGATGGGGAGACAGTAAGTTCTCTGGAGTTCACCAGCCTACTAGCTTAATCAACTGATGAACTCTAGGTTCCATGAGAAACATCTTCCCAAAAATTAATGTGGAAGGTAATAGGGGAAGATACCTGAGACTGATCTTTGTGCTTACCATGCATAAACATAGTGTGGACACACATAAACCCTTCCTTCCCTCCCTCTCTCTCCCTACGCACACAAACACACACACACTCATAAACGCACACACATATGCACACACGACTTCCTCAATAGATGAAACATGCTCTTGATGAATGTGGAATGTCACATAACCCTAAAAATCATGTTATAGAAATCTGAAAGATGGAAGTAGAGAATATCAGGGAAAATGCAGATAAAAAGAAAATAATAAATTAATAAAATGGAAAATGGACCTTTAAGTTAAACAAAGAAAAATTGGAATTGATGGCAGTTATATCAAACAGGCAAAAATGAGGAATTTTTTATGAAATTAACTGTCTTCAATCTACTTAAAGATTTCCACATCTCAGCCTTCTGAACTGTTTTTACATTCTGATTCATGTCATTCTCTTAATAATGTAAATTTATTTAAAGCCCTCAAATATTATTCTATAGCAAGTATTTTCAAAGTCTTGCTAGCTCTTGGACATTTCTATCACTTGCAACTACTTATTGAATGACCCTCTGACAAAAAAGCAAACAAAACACAATGAAGTCTGTGAAATCAAGCAATAAAAAGGAATCTAGTGAGAGATATTTAGAATTGCAAAATTTTCCAGCATTTTTACTCAAAGTGGCAAGGAAGTAGGACCCCCTAAACCAAATATGTTTTCAAGTTGAACATGACAGCCCAGAGAAACAATTACAGCTAGAGTTTGGAAGAAAGAGCACAAGAAAAAAAGAGAGAGCTGTTCAAAGAAATGTAGGGGTGAAATTGGGGAACAGTACTTGAGATGTGCTCCAGGTCTCTCTAAAGTTAGGTACAGATTGGCAAAAGCCAATGAAGAAGCTATCTGGACCAGGAAAAAAAGTAGATGAAAGACTTTTAGGTAGCATGCCAGGAAAATAGATGTTCAGGAACTTCACAGGGCCTCCTTATCAAATGTGGAAAACCATATACTTAGTGTGAAGGATAGGAAACTCAGATCGATGCTGTCTTTGAAATGTGAAAAACTAGAAGGAAAATTGCTGATTTAACCTCATAGACTAAACCTGAAATTTAAGACATATAGTGAAAAAATAAAGTTCCAAAATTTGATTACTTCTTTGAACCAAAAGTCAAGATTATTTATAGGAATACAAAATAATTATTAGCATTCAGGAAAAGTTTCCAAGACATGGCACTTGACAAACAGGCATCACATAAAAAGAATAGACTATCATCAATGAACAGTCAATACAAACGAGAAAAAAAACAGAACATATCAGAGGCCAATCTTAGAAACTAAGATTAGGATTATCTTAAAAAACAGATTATGATTATCTGAACTCTGTAGGTTTGAAATATATAGACACTTGTCAAATACAGTAGAACCTATCTTAAAATTTAGAGATTAAAACTATACTAAGTTTAAACAATCTGCATTAAATTAACAGGGAATTAATGTGTAAAAATTTATACATATAAAGATACAATAGAAACCTTGAAAAACAAAATATAGCAAGACACAAAGGAAAAACTGAAAATTTCCAAAGACTGTGGAAAAACTTCAAATTACCAGTAATGTTCCATCAGAAAGAAAGAGCAAATGATAAAAACATGTTTTCAGAAATGTTTTCTCATTTCAATAACATTAGAACAACTAAGACAGCTATAGTTAAGACTTTACACACAAAAAATTAAAAGGCAAAGAAGAAAAATAAGCCTTAAGATAAGTGGTGAGATTTTAGGTTAATTAAATTTAAAATAAATAAAACCAACATAAAAGCAAATGTTAAAATGAAATTATTCATAAAATATTGATAAAGGATAAAGCCACTTAAAAAAACAAAAAGAATAAAGTGCCAGAGACTTTCATTTATGAAAAGAGTAAATAAGAATAAAATGGAGTAAGATTTAGAGTAGTAACAGAAAGCAAGCATCTATAGCATGTGACCTTATTCAACATGTAAATATGCCTTTTAAAACCAAAGATGCACATGCAAACCTTGACAGAAGACATTCTTCACTATCATATCCTCAAAAGTAGGTCATTGTTAATTAATGTGTTGTTTGCAAATGAAGAGCTGCATGAAATCACAAAAGAATCAGGGCTAATAGGTACATATGAAAATGTATTTTCTGCTTTTTATAATAACAATGAGAATATATTTGGTGTTCATAGCCTATCCATTGTGTTCAAGAACTAATTTTACACAAATGCTTTCTGGGTACAAAGCATGCTGATATTTTTATATATCAACGAGTTTATATACTTCCAATAAATAACTATACATAATTAAATTTTGTTCTGCAAATCACAAAGACACATCAACAATTAAAATGAATCTTATATAGGAAAAGAAGTAAAAAATAAAAATACCCCAAAATAGAGGAAACAATAAAATGTATATTAAAGAAAAGACAATGAGACAATAAATTTAAACTCTACTAAATTGTTAATATTAAAAAGAAACTTACTAAATATTATATTTAAAAACACTGATTGCCAGATATTTTTTAAAAGGTTGCAAAATTTAATATTTTAAGATATAATTAATCAAGAAATATTTAAGAAGTATAAGTCCCATTTTAAAAGAAATAGGTTTTTCTAAAGGGGAGAAAGATACACAGAGGTTTGTAAGAGAACAGAAGCCCTTGTGAACAAGCAACTAGTGTGTTTTTTGTCCACACACCAAACAGAACATCTTCAAGAGAAGCCAAGTATACTGTGCCCTTCATTGTCACCTTCATCATGGGCTTACTGGAAAATGACAGTATAATACAGAACCTACATGTTTTTAAGATCTATTATGAATCTAAGATAAGATAGTATAACATCTTATTTATAAAAGCATATTCAATAATGGAGAATATAGACATAAATCCCATCCTTACATATGTAGTGATTTTCAAAAACACACGAAAAAACAGAGAGGAGGCATTCAGAATGTTGAGTGAGGACAATTTGATAAAATTAGCTTTTATTTTAACTCACAACACAATCTCAGGTTAATATATGGTTGCTAAACCATAATCTTAAACTGAAAAAAAATTAAAATTAGTAGAAATTACTCTTTTGGAATACTGTCAAACCTGACTACCATGGACTGTCCATTCATGAACAAATGGAATAAATAAAAGCTATTACAAACCCAAATAGCAACATAATCAAAAGATTAAATAAAACATAAAGACTGACTATCAATATGTGTAAAAACTGGTGAATCCCATACTGCTGTTGATCAGGTCAGGGAGGGAAGGGCAAAAAGCTTATGGTCTAATTTTTTTAATTAGTTAATTTATTTTACTTCCCAGCCATGCAGTTTCCCCTCCTTCCTCTCCTCTCAGGCCTTCCTTTCCCACCCCACTCTGTCCCTATCACCCAAGCCACTCCTACTTTTGTCTTCAGGGAAGGGCAGGGCTCCCATGGATATCCACAAAACATGGTTTATCAAGCTGCAGTAAGACTAAGCACCTCCCATGTATTAAGGCAAAGTGTCCCTGTTTGAGGAGTAGGGTTCCCAAGGCTAGTAAATAGAGTTAGAAAAAGTCCCTGCTCCCATTGTTAGGAGTCCAACTGTAACATTTATGCAGAGAGCCTAAATCAGTTTCTTGCAGGCTCCTTGGTTATTAGCTCCATCTCTGTGAACCCCTATGAGCCGAGGTGAGTTGATCCTGTGGATTTTCTTGTGATGTCATTGAGCCCTCTGGCTCCTAAAGTCCTTTCTACCCTTTTCTGCAGAATTTCTCAGCTCCACCTTATATTTGACTGTGAGTCTGCATTTGTTTATATCACTTGCTGAATTATATGTTTCTGATGACAAGTGGGCTAGGTACCAATACATTCACAGGAGATGGCCAATTCTGATTATGTATCTGCTTTGTCTAGGAGTCTTAGCTGGTATCATCCTTGCAGATTCCTGGATGATTCCCTTGTGCCAGGTTTTTACTGACCCTGAATTTTAAAAAAGTCAACCAAACTCACAGAAAAGAGATCAAATTTATTGGCAAGGCAGTGAGAAATATTGAGAAGTGGGAACTGGGAACTATAAAACATTCAGGAAAGAAAGATATAATCTTTATCTTCATCATAGTAATAGTTTAATGGTTATCTTTAAGCCAAGTTGTGTCAACTTGTAAAAACCTACACTTAAAATTTGTTCTGTTGATTATTGTGTCATATATAGCACAATAAAAGAGAGATAAAGCAGAAAAGTGTAAGTATTTCTCAGCGTATAATAGCCAATACAAATAAGAAAATAAAACTCATTAATTAACAAAGACCATCACTTTCCATTGATTCATACTTTTAAAGAAAATGGCATCTCATCAGACTGCCATTTCCTTACTATTAAACTACTGACATTATAATATTCAAGTTCAAAAACAAATTAATATTTCCCAAAGACATAAGATAACTAAGCATAAAAATGGGCAATTACTAAATTATGAAGAGGAAATTATTTTTAGACATCATAGATCTACATGAAATACTTTTGAATTAAATCTCCCATGCTCTTGGATTGGGAGGATCAACATAGTAAATAGCCATTTTAGGGTTGGCAAGAGACTTGACTCTAGAGGGTTTCCCAGGTGTCCA
>LOJH01018370.1:0-21785 GCA_001685095.1 Ellobius talpinus
AAGTGGTTCTTAAACATAAAGCAAAGAAAACCAGCCTACAAATCACAATCCCAGCAAACCTAGACAACAATGAGGACTCTAAGAGAAGACATACATGTATCTAATCTTCTAGGGAAGTAGAAAATGACAAGATCCCCTGAGTAAATTGGGAGCATGGGGACCTTGGGGGAGGACTGAAGAAAGTATGGGAGAGGCAGGGAGGGGAGCAGAGAAAAATGTAGAGCTCAAAAAAATTAATTAAAAAAGAAAGAAAATGTAAATAATAAAAGAGAAGTAAAGAAAGGAATATAGACCAGAGAAAGATAAAAAAGGTAGATGGGATAATTTAAGAAAAGCTGGCTAGAAACAAGCTAAACTTAGACCAGGCATTCATAAGCAAGAATAAGACTCTTTATTTGGGAGCTGAGTAGTAGGGTCTCACAAAGACCAAAAAGTAAAAAACAACTAACTACAAAGCTCCTATATGTCATATTTACAGACTACTTAAAAGACATATTTCATCAAAATATTCAAGTATTAATCAAAATATAATGTTGTTTCCTAGCACATCAAACCCATACTGGACTAGAATGTTCAGAATCCAGGTTCGCTGCTACCCATACCCTGGCTGCCTCATGGTCCCTATTAGCACGGCCTATGTGACATGGTCAGCAAACGCTCATCTCCCTGCGCTCTCCTGACCATAACTTCATCTGCATAGCCTTCCTTCTTACCGTTTCTCCTAACTCTCTGCCTATGGCAACGCTTGCAGTGAGCTGTCAGGAACTCATCGCCAGACAAGTAATATCCTCCCATGCTCCCAGTGTCCCCTCTCTGTGGGAGCCGGAACCTGGCTGGCTCCAAAGTCATCCTTTCTCTGCAGTTCTCACAGAAGCATTTCCTCTATGTGGGACGAAATCCTTACCTTATTGCCACTTCTGGCCGTCTAAGACATGGTCCCTAACTCTCAAACACTACATCTGTGTGATCCTGCTTTCTGATTGTACCCTATACCTGGCCGCGTCTCCTCATCCTCGGGCAGCTTCTGGCTCCCGACTCACTGTCTCCCCAGCAGTAAGGCTGATACATTCGGACAATGTCAGTGTCCCCGTGGTGATTCTCCACCTCCGCCTCTATCGCTCCCACCCTGTCTTCTCCTCATCAGGCTGGTCTTCCATCTTACCCACTTAGTTCCCCATAGTTAATGAGGCTTTTCCAATGCCTACGGCTCCTTTCCAGTTCCCTTCAGTTCTCTGATACCAACATTTCTACTTGTCCAAATTCCCAGTAAATTAATCTCAGGTTCTTGGGAATGAAAAAATAGAATTCCTAGGAAATCACCAGATTCCACAAATCATGTTCTTCTTAGACTACTTCTAGCAAAGAACCGAGGCCTATAGCAAATAATCAAACCCTGCTGAGCCTCGGCAGCACCCCAGCTAGTATTCACACAAATAAAGTACCACACAGATACCCTACTTCTTCTTCAGGTAAAATTCCTATGATTAGGCATGGAGACGCACACCTGTTGAAAGCGTGTGCCCATCTATATGCCTGCACACTGGTGCTTGTAACAGATCTATCCTTCAAGGTGAAACCGTGGGAGCAACCGGAAGCCAACTGTAAACCCTGGATTTGGGATGGCGGGTGTCAGTGCGGGTCTCTGGATAGAGCAGCGGCCTAAGCGGTGGATGGAAGGACGCTGGGACAAGGAGTTCTTTCTGCAGCTTTGCTTGAGCCTGAAATAACTCTAAGGCAAACTGGTGTATTTAAGAAGAGAGAGCGTAATGTGCAATATACACTGCTTCTGTGCAGACAGAGGAATGTGCTATGCTGGCATTTGTGCAAATATAAAGCGTAAATAGGGACTGTATTGTATGTGGATATGGATTCTTTATCTTTTTAAAAATGCATAGAATGTTTCTGAGAAGAATGCCCAACCAATAGCCGCAGTGGTTGCCTCTAGGGGAGAAGAAATAAGAAGGTGAGGATAGAGGACTTCAGGTTTTTCAACAGCCATCTTTTTAAAAAAATTGTGTCATGGATATACCTCCTCTACACAAGTAATAATTAACCTCTACAGTAAGGAATATGATGTATGAGGGATAATTACAGATTTCTAGGGACCCATTGTTTACTCTTTTATAAAAGATTTAGTAAGATTTTTCTATAATCTCAATATAGACGGACTATTCTATTTATTTTCTTCCCATAGTTCAAAGCCCTTTACTGTTTATATGACATATAGTTTGGCAAAAGTGGTCCCATGGAGTCCCCAGTGGTATGGGTAAAGCAGTAGGCACTTAACATTATTCCAAATAAATTTATGAGTCGTCTTAATAAAAAAAATACCACCCAAGCCTGAGCAGGATAGCAAATATCAAGGAGAAGCGAATAATCTTATGATGGTATTTAAACATAAAAATGTATATAGAAACATGTTAAATATAATAAATATATATTTAAAGAACAGGCCAACCTGAGTAAGAAATGCAACTGAACAGAGAACATGTAAAGGAAATTTTGTTTGTTTGTTTTTCAAGACAGGGTTTCTCTGTTTAATCCTTGCTGTCCTGGAACTCACTTTGCCAATGAGACAGGCATTGAACTCACAGAGATCCTTCAGCCTCTGCCTCCTAAGTGCTGGGATTAAAGGCACACAATACTATTGCCTGGCAGGAAAATTTTTACAAAATAATTTAGATGTGAAAAACATTCCATTCAAGCAAGCATTCAATTTACTTTCTTCCCTGATACATGTGATGAAATCTCCCAAATTTGGGAAGAAGTTAACCAAAATTTAAACAAGATGTAGTACATGAGTTTTTAGTTAGGGGTTAAAATTTATTTAGTATATTAATTTGTGTGCATATGTGTGTGCCTGGTTTTGTGCACCACATAGATGCAGGAGCCGGGGGAGGCCTGAAAAGGAGAGTGAGTTAGAGATGGTTGTGAGCTGCTGTGTGGGTGCTGGGAACTGAATCCACATGCTCTGCAAGAGTAGCCATTGCTCTTAACCTGCTGGTCTCCTGTCCCTGATGCTTTTATTCCTAACTTTTTAGATTAGACAATGGTAAAAATGATGCAAGTTATCATCTTAATGAAAGGTGGGAAAAGGATAAAAATATCAATAAAATTAAGTTCTTGAGGATAAAATAATGTCTGCTTTTTCTCCAACTTAATAGATTGACATGAGGTTATCCATAAAGTCATCTTTTCCCCCAACTGTCAACATTGAATACAGCATGTTTTATAATTGATAATCCCATCCCATTTGCAAAACTATAATTTATACAATATCTTCCTACATAAAGTGTTTTTGGTTTTAAGATATGATGCTTTTCTTTCTCAGCTATGATGTAACAAAATCTAAAAAGTTCAGCCAGAGAAGGCCAGACACGCTTGTAGAAGGGTTACAATCTCCCAGCTCCTGGTGTCCCTTCCTCTTCCCTGCCCACACCCACAAATCCTGTGGTCCTGTAGTGAGGGTAGAGGGGTGCCTGGCTACCTCCTAATTCTGTAAGAAATCGAGCCATGAGAATGCAGGTGTATGCGTGGCTGAAACCTTCCACTAAAACAGGAGGCAAAACTCAACAGGCAGTTTTCTTTTTGTTTTAAGTTATTTGAAGAGGTTGAACATTAAAACATATCATTTCTTCTCTGAAAATCAGAACTAGATATTTTCTTACACTACCTGTAAGATGAGCCAATAAAGTATTCATAAAAATAAAAAAATAAAAAACAAGCTCTCCAAACCTACTTTTGCCCAGTGTGATGGCTGTGCCGTAATCAGAAGGTCACAGCAGAAGGGTCACAAAGTTGAAGACAGCCTGAGTACATAGTGAGAGTCTGTAACAAGAACAAGAAAAAACACACAGATAAATCCATTTCTCACATTCTTATTAGATTGTATATGGAGCCTGTTCAAACAAGATTTCAAAGGCTTTGTTTTTAACATATAACTTTGTGCTCTTATCTAAAAATTTAAGAATAGATATATTTATTCTGTCTTTCGACATTTAGTGACTTTTATATGCTCTGTTCAATATTTTAATATATTTTAAAGCAAATGATAAACTACAAACCATTTTCATTTTTAAATTAAATACATACTATCAATTTGAGGTCAGCCTGGTATACATAGCAAGTTTCAGAACAGCCAGGGCTGCACAGACAGACACTATCTAAAAAAAAGAAAAAAGTTGAAGCCATTATGCAAGGTACTGTAGGTAGAGAGATCCATATATAAGTTTCAGAAGAGAAACATCTACCATCTGAAAGTTTTGTTTTGTTTTGTTTTCTGACCTCTAGTGGGGCTGTAGAGATAGTTTAGTGATTAAGAGCCTGCACTGCTTTCCCAGGTTACAGCAGCTAAGTCAAGTGGCTTACAACCCAATGCTAATGGTTCATGCAGGCAGCTGCACGCATGTGTGCATGCCCATGAACAGACATGCACACATAGTCAGAATTTAAGATTATGTAAAATCCTTTGTAAAATGACCACTGCTCATGTATCCATCGATAAAGTTATAAGCGTACATAGGTTGAATGTTGGGTGTAACCGGTAATGCTCTAACTTTCAATGTTTTGTCCACTGATCATGCTACCAGAGAATTTGAATCCCAGTGACAATCCCAGCAGGCTCTTCCTGAAATGAGACTGTGCTGCATTTATATGAACTCTATGAAAGTCAATCTTTGTTTTAGAAATCTGGCCATCCTATTGAATTCAATTATTTTAATAAGTTAAAATACATGACAAATTTCATTTCCTTCCCAAAGATCATGCCCTGATCTAAAGATGGCAGTTGAATCTGTTTCCACTCACACCAGCCACACCCCGTATCCATCTAATTAGAGCTGTGCTATAAACTGTCCCCTAGCACCAGTGCCCCGAATAAATCTTTCTCCCAATGGGTGCTCAGTGACCAACTGCTGAGAAGATGAGGAATGGATGGAGATTATCACTGTGAGCATCCAGTGACCATCTAAGGGACAATCTAGTCAGCATAAACACGCACATTTGGAGAATGTGGCTTCTACCTTCCAGAATACTGGAATGTGAAAGTCCTTGTCTTATTTATTGTGATACAAGTGAATTTATTTTTAAAGGCTCAGGAAAAAAAATGGTTAGCTTTTGCTACTCAGACTTCAGGTCTAAAATGGCAGTAATGGAATTTTGGAAGTTTTTGTATATAATTTTTATTTCTCCTTAACCTCACCTTCTCTGAAAAAGAATAGAGGATCGTTCCACCTCATGGTGTCCTGGCTTTGAGAGTGTTGTTTCATCTATATTTAAAGACTAGCCCTACACTTGTTGTATGTAATTACTGCTTTGTGTAACATAAGAAAACTCCATGATATGATGCCCAGGAAGTAAGAAGAATGCTGGAAGGAAAAGCAAGGTCTTCACAGCTGCATGTTCACGGTGATGCCTTGTGTAGGTGGGCCTTCTGGGGAGTTCTCGTCAACGCAACAGAAGCACACCACTTCTGCCTTCAGAAATCATTTCCGTCAGCTTTTCTCTGAGCATGTCAAAGTCCTATTACATAAGGGCTCAGAGTGAACATTAGCACTTTACGTCTGAGAGTCTTGACTAAATCCTTTCCTGATCATTCTGATATGGAACAGATCTAGATCGATTTCTTCAACACTTGTTTATGATATTTATTTTGACATAGCTAGGATTCAAAGCCAAATTAACAGGTATAATTCATTTCTGAGTGTTAGAGAAAAGCCCTCAACTACCCCTAGACACATTCATCTAGGGCTTAAAGCTAAAAATTTAGGTGAAGATGCTGTAATAAGTGAATCAATTTATTCAATCGCAGAGCATAAAAACATTAGCCCTGGGACAGCCTTTCTCTCTGCGTACGTCAGCTGGCAAGGCACACTTGTGTGCACCAACTGATTTGCATTTTTAGAGAAATTTCATGTCTGCAGTGGAGCTCCAATGAAAAATATGAATAAATTGCCACATTCCCTCCTTTTCTGACTTCATGACGCTGAATCCATCAGGACCTGAGTTAAAATACGATGAAATAAAGGCAAGTTCTGTGCCATAACCCCAGGATTAAGTGTCTCCCAAACTCAACTGTCAGTTGTCAAACTCAACTGGCCAGTATTGTAGATTGATAGTTTTGGAGGAGGTGCCTTGAGTACCTGGCTATTGTTGTTGTTGCCAGAGTGATTTATTAGTCTCTAAAACACAAGAAATTAAACAATTAACAGGCGAACAATTAAGAACTGAATAAGCTGTTGGCAGCTCTTCCTGCCACAAAGTCCCATCAATCAACCTGGATAAACCCAGCTCACCTGAGTGGCTACTCCCTTCCCTCTGGAGACTGCATTGGTATAAGATGAATAATGGCTGCATGCACAGTTTTGACTCTTCCACAAGCCTTTTATCACCTTTGATGTGCAACTTGAGCAAGTTAGTCTTATCATTGGTCTTCCAAGCTCCTTGTCTGTAAACAAGCAAACCCTGCATGGACCTAGATGTTTAAATGAAATACTACCACGTTCCTAGAACAAGATACATCCTAGGCCCAGGAAAACACATTTCATTTTCACTTATGTTCTCAAGGCATCCTGGGAGTCCTACATCTACTGTCGCTTCTTTTCCTGAACATGTTATTCTATCCCAATATTAAGCAGTTGGACATAAATTAGAGCAAATGTATGTAAAATAATGATTCTCAAACATGTATGAGCCAACCACTCTCTTAGGATTCTGTACTGATTTGCTACATCTAAAAAAATATTTTTGTGCATGGATGACTTTCAACTTCTGTTCCTTTTGACACCACCTCCTTAGTGCCGAGATTGTGGGTGCACCCTCCGTGCTGTGACTATGGGGTGGAAATGAGGTTCAGAGCTTCATGTATGCCTAGCAAGCACTCTGTCAACTGAGCAACATCCCTGGGTCTGAAACTGTGCAGCTAAAAAGCTCCAGATAAAACGATAAAATGAGGTCACCTGTTTGGAGGCCATGCTTTAGAGGGCAGATAATATTTATTGTCTGGACAATGAGTTTACTTTACAATTTAATTTATCATGGGCATTACTTTAAATAGACTCATTAACTCTTATAAATAAAAATAAAGAGGAATCTATAAGATTTTGACTCTGTGTTTTGGTAGAGAAATTGTTTCATTTTTCAAAAGAAACAACATTTTCAAGAACCGTTTTGCTGCTGCTGAGACCCATATTTACTTAGCTTATGATACTTGTACTAGAAATTATATATACAGTAGATTTTCTTGGAAAATCTTGCTGCCTATTGGGATATTCAGTTTTTACAAAACTTCATTTTTTTACATCTCTGCATTATTCATTTAAGGTAGCATCTAGTCAATTGTGCACAGATTGTGCTAATGATTTCAGATGCATGCTTGTTTCCAAACTTTAGGCTGTGTAAATCTAATGTGTGTTAATCATTCAGAACTCAAATTAGTAGCTTTTAGGAAAACTCTCCTAAACAGTTCTCTATTCTGAAACAGCCAGCCTGTGAAAGAACACAGCTGTGGTGTCTATGTGTCTTCCACCCTTGGTATTTCACAAAGAAACCAGAAAAAAAATAAGTGTGCCTAGTAATATTTGATTTATTACTAGGTGTATCAGACTTCACATAATTTTTCCAAGGAAAATTAATCTTTAGGAATAAAAATAAAACAGTTCTTGCTTGGAATTCATTCACTCATTCGTGAACTTTTAGGAAATACAGGCAACACACGAATTTTCAAACCATTGTTTCAGTTAGAGACAGGCTTTCTCATTTTCAGATCCAAGAAATGTTGATTTGCAAATATTGTTGTCTTTTTTCTTTTTAACCAAAATAACTAAAATGTGTAAGCTAAAGCATAAAAACAAAAGTAGTAACAAGCACACATTTGTTATTTGGTCGATCCAGTTTGATCCAGTTTGGCCATCGAACTTGTTTCTTTTCCTCCTCCTTCGCACTACTGTTCTCTGCTCTTGAATTTGCATGTGTGTATGAATCTCACACTGTGCTGTGTGTGGGGTGTGTGTATACTTTTGTGTATGTACATGTATATATTCAGGTGTGTGTGTGTATGTGTGTGTGTACACGCGAGCGCGCGCGTGCGCATATGCATGCCAGAGGTGAACGTTGGTTGTCTTCCCCTATCATCCTCCTCTGTCTCTTGAGACATGGACCCTCACTGAACTTAGAGTTCACACATTCAGTAAGGCTGGCTGATCAGGGGGTGCCAGAAGTCCACCTGTCTGTGCCTCGCCATCACTGGATTATAGGGACACAATGCTAAACACAGCTTTTCACATAGGTCCTGGGCACCCAGTGTAGGGCCCTGGGCCTTGAATTGCACTTTACCAACTGAGTCATTTCCCCAGCCCCTATTGTTATTATTTAATATGTTTTAACTCCTTTTATAATTTCTCCTATACTTGGAATTTCTGCTCCTCATCAGTCTCTGCCAAGACCAAGATTCCCATCTGGCACCTTGCTCCTTCTCCCGTGCACCTTACTGTCTCTGGTCCAGCAGGTCTGCTGGGATGGATCGCTTCAGCTGTTATCTGTCTGAAAGTATTGTTTGCAAGATTATTGTTTTTACTAGGGATAGAATTCTTTTTTATTTTAAATTTTTTATTGTTTTTACTGTGCTATACATTTTCCCTACTCCCCTCCCTTCTTCCCCTCTCCCTTTCTACGCTCTCTTCATGACCCACATGCTTCCAATTTACTCAGGAGATCTTGTCTCACTAGAGATGGAATTCTAAGATACACAAGGCTTTTTTTCTTTTTATCTTTTTTTCTCTCTTTTATTTTTGGTGACTTTTTTTTTTGAGACAGGGTTTCTGGCTGTCCTGGAACTGGAACTCACTTACCAGACCAGACCAGGCTGGCCTCACACTCAAAACCACAGAAATCTGCCTGCCTCTGCTTCCCGAGAGCTGAGATTAAAGACAGGTATGGGCCACCACCGCCCAGCTGGTGACCTTCTTAGATCTGTGTATTTATGAAGTTCATCTATTTTGAAAATTCTTCAGTCATTATTTCTTAAAATATTTTTAATTATCCCTCCATCTCCTTCCAAAATTCTAACAGTGTGTGTACACTACTTACTGTCTTATGTTGTTTCTGTTGCCAGTGGTCAACCACCATTTAAAAATACTAAAAGAAAAAAACTTCAGCATAAGGAATTCTCTGACTTTGCAATCTTCTGAGTGACGGGGTGACGTCTGGTGCTACCCTGTCCATCCAGCTTGGGGCATATGTGCCATCCTTTGTTCAGCATAGCCACGCTCACATGCCACCCACCCATTCCAGGCACTCTGATACGGGGGCCGTACCCTCGGTGTGTTAGGGAGCTACCGTGGATCACAAAGTGAATCCCCCTGGACGGACAGACAGCCCCGGACAACTCTATTAGGCTGTTTGAATTTGTCCTACGGCTTATAAAGTTATTATTTTAACTCTTAGCAGTTTCTACCACTCTGTCTTCGCGTTCATTATTTTCATTTTTATGCATTCTGTATTTTTAAGCAATCTAAATGTTTAAAATATAATTATAGTAACCGTTTTAATCCTAAAGACTGTGTCAATTTGAATAATTGATTTTTCTCTTCATTGTACTTTTTAATCTGTATATCTTGTAAATTTTTCCTGAATATCAGACATTACAAACTTGAACCTTTTTTGGTTCTATATAGTTTCTATTCCCATAAATATTTTTAAGCTTTGATCTGATGTGCAGTAAAGTAACCCGGAAGCAGTTTGTTCTTAAAGAGCTTTCTTTTATGATCTGCTATAGAGGGTCAGAGTGTGGTCTAGTGTTGGGTTAACTCTTATCCACAATGAGGCAAGACTCAACATCCTGTGCAACGTGAAGTGACCCTGATATGGCTGTCAATAGCAGATAGTAGTCGCAGCTTTCTGTGGACACTGTGCACTTTATTCTGTGTCCGCACGGTGTTTTCCTTCTCCGGCTCCAGACTAAAGACCCTGATATGTGCTTGTATAAATACTTGAGGTTTAATTTACCTGTCCAGATCTCCAGCCTTCTCATCTCTGGTTCTTTGCTTGCTGATAGCCTTCTCTCAGTCTGTTTGGCCTGCTCTGTTACCAACGGCCTTAGTCTCATCAGCGTGTAATGTAATAGAGTAAAGAAAATATAATATAACATAATATAATAAACTTATTCTTGCAGTTTGAAAATTAGGAAGTCTGAGGTCAGAGTGCTAGCATGATCAGTTTCTGCTGAGCGTCCTCCACAGCTTTGCGAAGGGACTCTCTGTAACTTCACATCTGTCTCCTCTCTTTAGTTACAAGGGTACTCATCTAGCCTCGAGGTTCCACCCTCATGATCTAATTGCCTTCCAAAGGCCACACCACTAGGTCCTTCATCTTAAATAGGCTTCATCTTAGACATCCTGGGGACAAAGACCTTCAGTCCACTGGAGCACTAGTTATAAGCTCTGGTTGGCTGGTATCCCTAGACTCTCCAGACCATTTATTTATGCCTTCAACTCAGGAACTGTGATGGGCTCCTTCCTGGGTTTCTAGCCCCTCAGTCTGAAGCCTGAAAACTTAATCAAAGAAAGAATCCAAGGCAACTGAGGTTCGAGCTGCCAGTTCTCCATCCTTGGGTGACCACAGATTTTGTTCTTGATACCAGTGTTCAAAACTCATAGGTTCTACATCTTATTCAGATGTGGGGTTTGTTTTTGTTTTTTAGGGGAGGGAACTCTAGATAGAGGGAAATCTGATTTCTGTTATTCCAACTTCCCTACTCTTGCTCAGCTCTGTTTCTATCAGGTAATCCTCTTTCTAAATCTTAGCCCTAGGAGTCATAATAGGACGGCAGCTTTCTTTGGTTTATACCTAAGGCCTTTGATATCCTTAGGTAGCCCTGTCTTTATCTCTTACTAACACTTCATTAAAGGGTCACCAGAGCCCAGCTGAGCACACCGTCTCTTTCTTTCTGACTGATTGCCACTCCTCTACTCTGAAAGTCAAGTCAGAAGCTAAACTCGAACAAGAATAAGAAATATTTGTAATTTCCGCACACTGAGAAGTTCTGTTGAGAGGCGAACAGTGTTAAGGGGCCAAAATTAGCACCTGGCTGTGTTCCAGGATCACAGCCTGGGTCCCTGTCCAGCCGTTTCACACACCATCAGTTAAGGGAAACCATGCCAGAGAGCACCTGCGAGTGTGCCAAGCCAGCACCATTTCCAAGATCGTAATTGAAGGTATCGCTGTGCAGGGGCTGGTTTCTCGGCCATCTTTGTTCCTAGGAGACAGCTTTTATAATGTTATTCTAATGAAACTGTATATATGTTATTTTAAGTAATAAAACCCTACTTCTCAATATCTATACATTTACTAGAAAGGATTTTCTGGTTACCAAATGTGAGTTGCAAATTTTCATTTTCTGCATGTATTTCTCAACAAAGCAAGTCTGTTCTCCAGGAAAACCATGTTGTAAAGCTGTGCTGGAGTCAGAGCATCATAGGCACACTGTTGCCACTGGTGCGATGCAAGGGAGGTGCCATTTCTCCTGAAATTAAGTAGGTGGCTTCAAATAAAATGTGTTGAAAGACAAAAAAAAACACCTCATCTTCAACAATGACAGAATTCTGAAGTCCTCCAGAAAACAGGACCATTTTATTCACGGTATCTGTCCTTAATCAACTTCATAATGCATAATCAAAGTTTTATTTTTTTTAATAAAATTTTTTGAAGCATTTTGATAAGGTCAACAGAAAGCATGGTCTTTTAACATTAGGTGATCAACGTTTTGACAATGGCAGGGCCAGCACAGCTAATGGAATAATAGCCTGCAGGGTCCAGCTAAATATGATAGACGAATGTAATCAACCTCTGCAGTGACTATTCAAAAGTAATCCCTTTAGCTTTGAACTGCAGCGCATATTTCAGCCAGGCAAAACCCGCATGAAGAAATTCTCTGCAGAGCACACTGGCCCAATGCAGCCTTCACACCCTGCTCTCTGGGTTTGCCGCTTATAGTGCGTTTTAAATTTAAGGTAATGACTACTGTATATTCATGTGAGCACACAACAATACTTTTGATTTGTTGTGGAAAGGTTGAATCCATTACCAGGGGTCTAGTCTATAAACCCTGGCACAACCTTTACGTATGAGTTATGATTTACCCTTTTCTAAGATATGGCCACTAAAATGTTTTGCATGACAAAATTTTAAAAACTCATTCACTTATCTAGTCACCAAACTGCCAGAGAGTGTCTGTTCCATTTCAGTCCAAACTTATCTACAGGACAGATCTTTGAGAGCGCATTTATACCCCACACTGCACTTCATGAGGATAATAGAGCACTGCTTTCAAACAAAGGGATGAGAAAGATGACGGCCATTCGACATTGCCCGGCTTGTTCTGTTGCAGGATAAACCAGACGACAGGATAAATCATGTCTTCCCGCTGCCCACTTGAAAGAATCTACAGTTTAAGGATGTCTTCACTGTTAACAAAAGAGAAATGCTCATTTCTGCAGACATGGAAGAGGACAGGAACAAATGTCACACCTGAGCTCTCTATTACTTTCCATGGGCTCCTGTTGACTATCAGTTCAGTCTTCCTCCTTTGAAGCCCTGCAGATGAAACATTTCAAATCCTACCCTAAGTCATACTCATAGTCCAAAACCTAGATGAGGACCAAAAATGAGTGCCCCAGCAAAGATGGAGTCACCAGTCCTGTGGTGCTCAACTGGCTTCGAGTAACTTCAACAGAGGGTCAGAACACTTGAAGGGGAAGGGTTCCCAAATGTGAATTAGCCATCGCCAAGACTTCTTAGCACAGACAGCATGGAACATCTTTGCATTCCACTAGAGCTAGAATAGAACATTAGCAACATATGTAGCTAGTCTCCAAGAATCTTCATGGACAATATTCCAGAATAAACATCATCTTCCTTCAGCAGAGGGAAGTGGATCCCAAATGACTGAAACCAAACTTGACAACTCCAAGGAAAACTTCTGTAGTCTACCTCACAGTTTCATTCACCACACTAAAAGGAATGATGAATCTAAGACACTAGAGCAAAAACCATGGGCAGGAGATGTAGCTCAGTTGGTAGAGTGCTCACCTAGAATACACAAAGTCCTGGGTTCAGTTCCCAGCACCACATAAACCCATCCATTGTGGTGGTACATGTCTGCAATCCCAGCACTTGGGAGATCAAGGCAGGAAATGAGAAATGTAAGGCTATCTTTGACTACAAAGCAAATTTGAGAATAGTTCTAAATTAGAACTGAAATTGAGTGCTTTGGCAGTGATGGAGCCAAGAGTCCCAAGTTCTGTGGAGCTCGCCTTGCCTGAAACCCTGTCTAAGGATACTACGGTATTTCCATATATTCAGTGGAAACATTTAACTGAAAAGTCACAAGGGGCTCTTACCTAAAACAAGGCAGCCAGGCATAGTGGTACACACACCTTTAATCCCAGCCCTAGGGAGACAGAGGCAGGCAGATCTGAGTTAAAGGCCAGCCTAGAATACATAAGAGAGTTCAAGGGGTACAGCCAGGGGTACACAGTGAAAACAGCGGGGCATTATTATGAGAAAGGCGATGCTCCTACCATAGAAAGCCTAGACGCACAGTGGCTTAAGAATGTGGGCACGCATTTCTCCCTCGCAGTGAGCACACTTTACAAGCATTCCTTACACACGATGGAGCAGCACAGGCACCTGGAGGTGGTGATTTTCTGTCTTATTGCTCTCTGGGCCCCACCCCCTTCTGGGGCAAGGTTTCTCAACTTTATTGAAAGGATCGCCTCTAAGGATAAGGCTTGCCTGTCATGTGTGTCGCTGGACACTGAGGAAAACACATCAGATCCTCTTTTTGCTAAATTCCAGTAATACTTCCTCCTATCAGTTACAAGAAAAACATCTCCAGAAATTTCCGATAGGTGAACAAAGCCACCGCTCCTGCAGCTGAGAACGATTGCATCAAAGTCTTGCCAGTCCTTGGAAGACAGAATCTGAATGACTACTTCACATTCTAGACTGAGGAAAAGGTGGGCTGAGTGCCACAGGGTGTGTCTTCAATCCCAGGGCTTGGGAGGCAGAGTCCAGAGGAGCACTTTGAGTTCAAGGCCAGTCCTAGGACAGCTAAGGCTACTGTCATTTAAACAAACAAACAATGAATGAATGAATGAATAAATGAATGAGACTGAGGAAAAGGAGAAAGGCAAAGAGAAGCCATGCCCGATGACTAACACTGGTCTCGTGTGCAGTACATATAACTCTGTGCATATCTGTTCCTGGGAACCTAGAGACATAAACTCTGTTAAATAGCAAATACACAGAAAGATCAACTACAAAGCAAAGCATTGTGATCTGAGTGTGAAGTTTGTGCACTTTTTCCCATGGCTTAGGAGTGCTGTTTAGAAAGATTATGGAGTCTTTAGGAGGAGGAGCCTCGCTGGGGAAAGTGAGTCACTAAGGGTGGGCCTTAAGGTTTTTTTAGCCCAGCTCCACTTCCTATCTACTCTGCTTCCTGACTACAGTCACCTCCCCTTCCTGCCTTTACCCATGGCAAACTGCAGCCTTTCTTAAATTGTCAGCCAAAGGAAACCCAAAACTGCTGCTAAACAGGCGTTGGATCATGTACCAAATAACCTACTAAATGAAAGGCAGAAGCGATTGCGGGAGTCGTGTTTTGTGTGCACAAGAAATGAAAAAATGTAGAGAAGGAATGCAAGCAGCTCCTCTACAGTATCAGGAGGGAAAGAGCGAGTACAGCACACATGCAGGCATCACTCTTGCAACACAATCTGTAGAATGTCCTTCCTAGCCTTATTCACTTCCAATATGAAACTGGAAAATAAGTCACTGGATGAGAATGAATATTCAAGTGGGAGGCTGAAAAAATACAGCAGCTAAGAAGTCATCTAACAGAGACAAAGGCTAAACAAGCTAAGAGTGTTTAGAGGAAGGTATGAGTAGTACTTCTACCGGTTGTGCCCATAAACTTAACGCGAGCTTTCTCTGCCTGACTGCATGTTTTCTCCAGCTGAATGGAGCTCTAGACTGATGGAATGGAACAGACGGGAACTTGAGTTGACTAGTGATGAAGATCTGTCGAGTATATGACATGACACACCAGGGAAGAGCTAAAGAGTTCAAGGGGGTGGCCTTAAAGTTTAAAGTATAGGAAGAAAGGGAAGAAGATGGTAAAAGCCAAGGATCAACGACAAAGTGGCGAGGCTATAGGCAGAACAGAAGGATTACTGGAGTTAGGGTATCAGAGAAAGAAAGAAAAATATGGCAGCTAAGTCGACGATGTAGGAAAATGAGACTGGAAAGGGATTGCATTGACTGATAATAGTCAGTTGTACATATGACCAAGGAAATTGATGGCTGAGTAAGGAGTATGTGGCAAGAGCGAAGTGATCAAGAGCTTTAGGGATTCCCACCCAAAGTGGGATAATTCACACTGAGAACAAACATCCTATGTATAGTTAGAGAGCACTGAGCATGAATGGTTGGTTGTATAATCTGGCAAGGGTGTTAAGAAGGGGAAGAGAAAGGACAAACCATCTACAGGAATGGCAGGCCACATAGATTTGTATCCATCTCCAGAGCCAGTAGCAAGAAAGGGGGGACAAAAAGGGCTTCTGGATGGTCCAAACAGAAGCACCAAAGGGATTTCAGGAAATGGGATGATAGAGAGTGTGCTGCTAATGGTATACCAAGTTTTGTATTTCCCATATTCAAATATAGAACACAGGAAATGAGGCCACCTGAAAACTGTCACTGGCAAGGATGAACTCAAGCCAAAAGCAAAAGAGAGAATGTGAAAGTTACATAGCAGATTGATATGAGCAGACAGACATACAGACAGACTCGTCACATTTGAATCATTGGGTAATTTATACTATATCTAAATTAGCACGGTTTCTTAGTACCATTTTAACAGTCCATCTTGCCGGCAGCAGTGCCTGCCCCAGTGTCATTTTAATCATATCACAGAATTCTGTGAGCTAAAATTTCAGGCAGGATTTGAATAGATAGCAGTTGGGTGACTTGAGTCATACTTAGATGACAAATGAGGTAGTTGGAAAGGTCAAAGACAGGCTTGCTCACACACTGGAGCATTGGAGCCAGCAGGGTGGTTGCAGGTCTCTTCTGAGCTAGCCTTGGAAGTCATGCACATGGTGACTTCTGAGCTTCTGAGCTAGCCTTGGAAGACATGCACATGGTGACTTCTGAGCTTCAGAGCTAGCCTTGGAAGTCATGTATATGGCCACCTCTAATGTGACTGTTGATTTTTAAACCCTGAAGGATAGTTCAAGAGAAGAAAAAGAGATTGAATTTCTTGGTGGGAGACTGAAAATGTCATGCTATAGGAATGTGGAATGGGATGTATGGTTGAGGCCATCTTTGGACCACCCAACCTGCCCTAGGGATACATGCACCTTTAGTATTTAAGTGCTAAAGACTGCAGTCCCTGAAAAGACATTTGCAATGATTGACCAGTCTGACTCCATCTTAAGATTAGAAGCTATCTTGTTACAAGTTCAAAATAAGTTTCTTCCTGTTTTCTGTAAAACCTGGGATTGGCCAGGTCTTGACCCATTTTCTGGAATCTAACATGCTCCACACCCTATAGCCTGATTTACATCCTGGTAAGATGTTCTGCCAAATAATTTTGAGATGTGCTGCCAAGTTCCTACATAAACAAAATCCCTTAAAAGCTCCTGAGCCTTGCCGGGCAGTGGTGGTGCACACCTTTAATCCCAGGCAGAGGCAGGTGGATCTCTGTGAGTTCGAGCCCAGCCTGGGCTACAAGAGCTAGTTCCAAGACAGGTTCCAAAGCTACAGAGAAACCCTGTCTCAAAAAACAAAAAAAAAACAAGCTCCCTAGCCTTGCAGTTTTGTAGCTATAAAAACCTCATTTCTTCTTAAAGCGGGGCTATTCTCTCAAACTCTGCTTTAGGGAGATAACCGTGTCTGACAGAAAATAAAACTTGCTTAATTCAACAAAAATATTTGGGTGGGTGATTTTTACTCTCGTTCAGTGGGATTAACACCAGTTCACAATAAATATAAACTATTCAAGAAAAGCTTTCGATTTTTTTCTTTTTCCTTTAGGAGAGTCTAGAAGAGCCACAGAGGATAACATATATCAATACCCAGATAATCAGGAAGAAATAAGAAGGTACCAAACAAATAAAAACTTTCTACTAAGTGCCAATTTTGTTGGGATACTAAACATAATCTCTTTTTTATTTTTTGTTTTACTTTATGAGTGTAAGTTTCCATCTGCATGTCTGTGCACCATGTGTATACCTAATGCCCTAGGAGGCCAGAAAAAGGCATCAGATCCCCTGGAACTGGAATATCACACAGTTGTGAGCCACCATGTGAATTCTGGGAATCAAACCCAGGTATTGAACGGTGTTCTCAGGTGCTGAGCCACCTGCCCAGTCCCCAAGCACAGTTGTGGTCCTCACACCAGACACCCACCTCGCCTGGTCGCCTGGTCGCCTGGTCGCAGTGAGCTAACACTGACGCACTGTCCCTAAACACCCCAGACTCACTTTGAAATACTCTATACTTTAAGTACTTTTCATCTTCAAGGTATGTTTTTAAACACAGAAAGCAAACATTTCTTTGAAAGTAAGTTGTTTTTAACTTTGTAGCACAATGCAAAACTTAATCTTATCATTTATTTTATTTCAGATCTCCAGATAATAAATAAAATGAAACTTAAGTGACTCAACATCAAGGCAAGAAGAAACTGAGTGCCTTAGACTTCGGCTTCATCTGAGAGGAGCATGTAAGGAGTGATACAGTTATAAAGGAGGTTACAACTGCTTTTATTGAACTTTTGCTGCAGTGACTATGGCAAGTTTAGGAAGATGAAGAACAGCTTACCTGTTTAGGAAGATCAATAGTTACTCATAAAATAAACTAAAATGTATCCTCTTACCTGCTACTACCCAAGAAGTCATGGCATCCAAGAACCAAATTTTAATTATTCCTGATTGTAAATATTTCCAAGTTAAAGAAACCATTCATGCTGAATAAATATATGATAATATTTGCTAAAATTCCAGGGAAATGCACCAGTGCACAAAGGTGTGCTCAGACAGTGTGGCTAAGCGCTGCTCAGTTTGCTTGGTGTGTGGAAACTTGGATTGATGGCAGGTTTAGCTGATAGGTCACGACCTAGTATACACATGTACATTTGAGACAGTAAGAGAAACCCTTTGATCTCAGGAACCTTTGCTGGCATGCTTGTGACTGAAAGGAGGTAGCTGAAACGGTTACCTTGGAAACATAGGGACCCCTCAGATGAATCCATCATGGTAGTACACTACCAAGAACAAAGACTGTGTTCCCTTTCAGTGCGCTCAAGGTCTACTCTAGTTCTGCTTCCTTTCCTGTTTTGCAATTGCAGAGCAGAGACTAATCCTGGAAGTGGTCAGAGGTGTTCAGGTGTGCCTACTATCAGCCCAAGAAGTGGATCGGTTCAGTAACAATGTGATAAAGATGATCCGCTGCCCACACCAGAAAGCCTAGGGAATGTGCAGGAAGGGAAATGGCTCTTGTGGCTTGTAAGCCAATTTCCACAGCACCCAGTCCCTGGGTCTTGTCTTTGGTTCTTACCCTAAAATTAGAATTAAAATGTGAGTGTGAGCCCTCCTTCAGGCCTGCCCTTACTACCAGCCCTCCTCCAGGCTTGCCCTCCCCCAGGCCTGCCCTCCTCCAGGTGGATGGCACTCACAGGAAACCATGATGGAACCTGAAGGAGGGAGGAAGTGTTGAGTGCATAGCTAGCAGTCACTGACCACAGAGCTGCCTGAGAAATCAGGTCTTCTCCGAAAATGTCCTAATTGCTCCTTCTAAAAGGAGTTGCTATCCAGGAATTGACAGACAGACAGGGTGAACTGGGGCCGGGGTGGGGACATTTAACATTAAGTTCTTTAACATATAATAAGGAAGGCATTTTGAAATGATGGTGAGCCATGTGTGATAGCTTTCACCTTTAATACCAACACTCAGGAAGTAGAAGCAGGAGAATGTCTGTGAGTTCAAGGCCAGCAAGATCTACATAGAAAGTTCCCGCTAGTGCTAGATAGTAAGACCCTGTCTAAATAAACAAATAAATAAATAAATACATACATACATACATACATACATACATACATACATACATACATACCCAGGCACAGGATTAACAACTACCACAAATGCAACTCCATTAGAGAAGTTTATTAAGTAGAACAGCTGGCAGGTGACACACACCTGTCACCCTGGTACTCGGAACACAGGCAAAAAGATGGCTCTAAGTCCAAGGTCAATCTGTTCTACACAGGAAGTTCCAGGCCAGCCCGGACTACTTGGTGTGAGACCCTCTTTCAAAAGACATAAATAACATAAATAATTGTAAAACATGAAATTAAAAGACCAGCAACAGAGTGGGAGACAAGGTTACAACAGCAAGAAGACAGTTTCTATAAAACACAAATAATAATTTGTTTTCATAATTTTATAATAATATGTAATTTAATAAAAAGAAAGATGAAATGAAAAACAAGAAATACAACCTAATAGAAAGAGACAACCCCTAAGAGATGATTCATAGAAGAAAGAAATAGAAATGCTGAAACCATACAGGATGGAAAGATGACTCAGCAGATGAGATCACTGGCTGTTCTTCCGGAGGATGAGGATTCAGTTCCCAGCACCCGCACGGCAGCTTATCCAACACCTTCACACAGACATGCATGCAGGACAAACACAAATGCACATGATAAAATAAGTAAGTTATTAAAGGAAAAAACTTTAAAAAAAAATACAGGAAATAGTAGCCAAGCCACCTGTTTGTGGCTGGTGGGTTGGAACGGAGAGTCACAAGGGACAGTATGGCAGAGCCCCAACAGGTTATAGGATTATTATAGGTTATAGGTTATTGGATCCAACTGTCATAGGATCTAAAAATTCCACATCTATACATTCAAAAGAATTAACAACAAAGTCGAGAGAGAGAAAAGAAAGGGAGAGAGGGAGGCAGGAGGGAAAAGGGAGAGGTTGAGAGAAGAGGGAAGGAGGAGGTAAGAAAGGGGAGGGGACAGAGAGGGGAAGGAAGGAAAAGAGAGGAAGAAAGAAAAGAGAAACAAGGCAAAAGTGATAAAATGGGAAATTATGAAGGAGAGAAGATGAGACACTCTGATACCAGCCCCTTGCAGCACCATCTGGTAAAGGACTAGACCTGAGAATATATAAAGAACTTTTATAGCCCAATAATAAGAGAAAATGTAATTCAACATATAAGGGGAAACTTGAGTAGGCTTCTCAGCACAAAAAAACACCCCTGTGGCAATAAGCCAAGAAAAATCCACCCGGTCATTGTTAGTCATAAGAAATGGCACATTCAGACAACAGAGAGGTGTCACTATAGGTCTGTTAATCGGTTAAAGGGCCAGTGACACCGAGTGCTGACAGAGTACCTGGTCAAAGTGCTCAAAGTGCACCACTGCTCAAAGTGGTGGGTGCGGAAGAACGGCTTCGTTTGAAAGTTCTTCAGCAGCATTTTACAGCCTAAGCCCCTCCTGTGACCCAGGAAGCCCACTCGAGATATTTCCACCAAAGGAAGAAAGCATACATCAATGAAATGGTGAGGTTTTCATTACATTACAGATCCTGCAAAATGTCTATGGATGTCAGCTGAAGTAGGTATTTGGCTAATTAGTCTTCCAGAAGCCATAACATTAAAACAGGGGCAAAAAAAAAGCAATACCAAGTCTAATATTAAATGAAGGCATGTTCTTAAAAGGGAGCGTAATAAGCAAGCATGTCTCCTACACAGAATCTTATGCCATACCCACACCCATCCATGCCTTACATTCTCATCTCCAATCTTTCATTTGCCTGTGTCTAAAGCATTCAGAGAGGAGATGAGCAAATGTCCTCAAGGACAGCGCTCTGGCTGTCCTTGCTGTTCCTGATACACTTGCAGCACTGAAGGGCAATCTCCGGCAGCTACTCCTCCTAGCCAAAGCCGTCTCCAATGTGTTCTCCACTGGAAAAGTACTCAAAGGAAGTGGGAAAACTGCTTCCTGGTGGATCCTGAAGGAAGGAATAAAAGCCAGTAGTCAGGAGGCAGAGGCAGGAGGATCTCTGTGGGTTCAAGGCCAGCCTAGTCTGCAGCTCTCCTATAAAGAATCTCTCACAACAGATTATTCTGAAGAAAGTGCACCCCCACAAACACTAGCGCTGGAGACAGGCATTAACAGGCCTTCAAATGCTGCTGATAGTCTCCTTCAAAAATCCCCAAATTTCATCAAAAAAATTCTTAAATGTTCATTGCAATATAAAATTTAGAGCCACAGCAGTGAACTTTTCCTGTTTGCTTTGTACTTAAACCATGCATGATAGTTTTATGTTTTTATGTTTTTGTTTTTTCTAAGACAGGGTCTGTCCCAGGCACTTCCCTAGGTAATAGAGAATGACCTTTAACTTCTGACCTTCCCACCTCTATAGCCTGAATGTTGGGATTAAAGACATGCAACAATACACTCAGTTTCAGCCATGCCAGGAAGTCACACACAGGACATGGTGTGCACTAAGCTAAGTCTTCCAGCTGAGCTACATCCCCAGCCCAGCCAGACATGAATTTTTAATTGATTTTTATTAAACTCTATGTTTTTCTCTGCTCCCCTCCCTGCCTCTCCCCTCCCCCCTTCAATCCTCCCCCAAGGTCCCCACGCTCCCAATTTACTCAGGAGATCTGGTCTTTTTCTACTTCCCATGTAGATTAGATCTATGTAAGTCTCTCT
>LOJH01018371.1:0-11713 GCA_001685095.1 Ellobius talpinus
CATTTCTACCTCTGATCAAGATATTTATACATTGTTTACATTTTGAGGTCATTGCCCTCATTTGCTGCACAGTTGTTTAAAGACTGTTTAATATTCTGATATGAAGTCTTAGTCTTTAAGTTATACAGGTATTAAGTATTGTAGGTAAGTAGTCATCCATGTTTGTCATACTTATAGTTAGACTAATCAGGTTCTTTAGATACACAAGATGGTATTCTGTGTATACATAATCTTCAACCACTTCAAAGAACTATAGAATATGGCATTTAAATAACTTACAGTTCTGTTGACATGAGACACGATTGCTCCTGGCAGCACCTATCTATTCCTGAGAAAATGTTGAGCACTGAAGACATTCCACTTAGAGCTTGTTTTGTTCTTGGTAAAACTGGCCTTTGGGCAAGGAACTGACAGTGCCTCAACCACTGACAAAATACCTGTTGTCCGTACTGGAGACCAAAAAAACAAAACAAAACAAAAAACAAACAAACAAAAAACCCTGCAAAACCTTGCCAAGACAGGATAAGATGGTTTTGAAATTTTTCCTGCCTCTGAAAATTGTCTGTCAGTTACTCTAGGCCTTAGCCAAAGTTGTCTCTGTCATCTACTGCACATTTTTGAGAGCTGCTTATTGTATATAGTTTTGTATTGGGTTTGACACTCTCAAAAGGGAGAGGTGATAGGGAGCCTCCTTCAGCCAATGACCTTTGAGAGGCTGGACCAGGTTGGGCATGGCCTTGGGTACCAAAAATGGTTCCAGTCAGCCTGCTCTCTCTACCCGCTTGCCACACCTGGATGTTGGCCAAGTCCCTGGGGATGGAGATGGGCTATGAGGAGATTCTGTGCTGGCTATGGAGTCCCTGATAGAAACTGATACTGGGCCCTAGCCTTGGGGTCTCTGATGTTCTATGCTTTTGTTGGGGAGTCTCCAAGCAGTGGAGATGAAGTAAGTAGAAGGAAAGGCTGAAAGGGGTCACAGGAAAGAACTAGGGGAACCTCTTCCATTAAGAGGTCAAGTCCTTAAGCTGGTGGAGGTGTGGACTGGGAAGGAGGGGCTCCTGTGGATAGGCTGCAGGGAGACTAAGGGTAAACCTGAAGAGATCTTCATGGAGGACAGGCAGGAAAATAAAGGTTGCCTACGAGTTCCAGTGTAGTGTGCAGAGGGGGGCGGGAGGGGTGTCTCTGGTAGCATCACAGAAGAATGGAAATGGGCTAGAAGGAAGGGGTAAAAGGGGCTGAGGGGGAGAACTAGGGAAACCTTGGGTCCTCTGCAGGAGGCTGAGTCCCTAGAGGGTGGAGGTGGAGCTGGCTTCCTTCTTTGCTTCTTCACTGAATTCCGTAGCTTTTGATACTAGATCCTCATGACTAAGTGAGCTCTGTGTTTCTTTAGTTACAATTGTGTATTAAGGATGTTGACAAGTAATTCTAGAAGTGCATCTGTTAAGAATGAAGTTATGTATTTTATTTACTTAAACATATCTGTCTTGTTTTACCAGTAACATATTTGGTGTACGGCCCGTGGATTATACAGACAATGAAAATATAAAATCATTATTGATGCCACCAGAGAAGAACGAATCATTCTCTACTAGCCAGTGCTCAGTCGTAAGTATGGATTTAGATTTGGGACATTTATATCTTTTATTGAACTTGGTTGTGAAAGGAGCATAATAGAAAAACTTCCAGTTAGCAGGTATCTTTCATCCACCAATTATTGAGTACTTCTGGAGTACTGACTACTATGGATTCAAAGTTACAATCAGAGTACATCTACCAAGAAATATTTATTAAATCCTGTGTAGTTTTGGCAGCATTCATACAACAATGAATTTCACTAAAGCAACCCTTATTTCAAGGAATTTGCTTGCCAGTAAAAGGCAGAGAAAAAATGGTCTGTGAATATGTAAATTGATAAATGCAATCATTTCAGAACTGGGTACACAAATGCTTCCAGAGTGATTTTGTTTTGCATAGCTGGGTGGAGGTGCTAGACTCCTGAACGACACTGCATTAGTGAGGGCCTTTTAAGAACCAATTTGAACTAAAACTTGAATTATGATGGGGAGGCAGCCAGGTGACCACATAAAGGACATTGTATAGAGACCCTCAAATAGACGAAACCGGCACATTTGGAGATTGCAGAGTTAGTAATTGCTGGAGATAGAGTCTGAGAATAGAAACCATTGAGAGGTTTCAGAGTACAGGAGAAATTGGAGTGAATTTTGTCCTGAGCATTTGCTCTTTTGATTTACAAAAGGAATCTGTGCAGTGTGTGCAAGAGTGAAAGAAATATCACTTAGGATTGTGGCAAGCAAGTGCCAGCGTGACATGAACAACCTTGAAAGTCTGTAAGAAGGAAAGTAGTGAAGTTCAGTGTATGTTTGTCCCAGCAGTACTTTTCCTTGGTTTTCTGTGATGAGTGGGGAATGAGTAGAATTAATTCCATTGGAGGCATAGACTAGTTGGTGCCATTTGCTGGTATTGGAAAGGAGATCCTTCATCCTCTGCCCATTTTGCATCTATTGTTGGAACTGTTAAGTAATAGCTGGCTATATGAGCTTGTGAATTACATAAAAGGTACAAGCTAGAGACACAGTGGAAAAAAAGACCTATTCCTTGGGAATCCATAGCCAAATGGAAGATATAAATGCAAAAAATCTTGTTATAAATTGTATTACATAATGAAAGCAACGAAATGTGAAAGCTATAACGTGTGAGGTGGACTCGAGGAACCTCACTTCAGGAGCTGTCAGGAAGAACTTCAGAAGATGATAGAGTGTCGGAGGGAAAGTGAGCTGATGGGTGTTGTTGTGGAAGTGACAGAAAACTCCTAATCAGAAACACTTGACTGTTATAAAGACCATCCCATTGGCAGCTGTAATTGCACTGAGGACCCATGCTTTTGCCATTACTTGCCATCCTTGATTTAGTGGCTCTGGTGTTACTTGTGTGTCCTTGTTCCTGTAGAATGGTTGCTGCAATTCTAGTTGTGATAGTGGCTATCTTGAAGGAGTCTTGTAGCCTTCACTGAAGTCTTCCTGTGTTTTATTGGTTGGAACTGACTGCATACTGTTTGACATAGGATAGAGATGGAGCAGATCTTGAAGGAGGGCTACCTGCACAAAATCTGGCCTTTTTTAGTGTAGAAAATGGGAAGAATGTTTTCTGCTTGGAAAGTCAGCACGGCCCATTGCTACAGCTTCTCAGAGGAAGAAGGTGTAAAAAGCCCTCAGAAATGTAAAGAATTATTGGGGTTAGTGTGCAAGGAGCATGAGGAATGCTAAAGTAGTTTTAGGGTGAAAAGCTAGATTGGGATCAGCCTATGAAAGGCCTTAACCTTCCTTAATAGGTACTGCAGATTTAGTGTGGCATTATCAGTATGGAACAAGATGGTCTGCAGGATAGCGTGGAGTCAGAAGAAATGCAGGTTGAGTGGAGGCTTCTGTAATAAAGTCCAGGATTAACAGGGTCTGAAATTATGGGTGATAGTAGTAAGATGAGGAGAGGAGAGAGACACGGGAGGGAGCTCACTGTATTTTCATATTTGTTCAGATGATGAGGGATTTGCAACAACACTGACCAAACTTTCTTATTGTCTTAATGATTGATATGTGGCTAAGGAAACTCATGGATGATAAATCCGTGTGAGTGGAGGCAGTAGGTTCTGTGCATTCATTAAGAGGTAGTTTACATTTGGGATGTCACCTCTAACCATTACCACACTCCTCTCTCAGCCCAGTCTGCTTTGCTGGCTCTTGTCAGGCTGAGATGAAGCCATGACTGTTCTGCAGAGTCCTCTTGTCCAGAAAGAACAGTGCAGTAGTGACTGACGCCACTGCTTAGTTACAGCCTTAGCCTGAGGTAGTTAGAATTTGGTGTGGTCATAGGTGCTATCCCTGAGAACATTTGTCTTTTGTTTTAGACTGCAGTCTGATAAATGTGTTCCAAATGATAGTTTGGGAAATGAAAGGGACCTCTTTAATTTCTTTCTTTTAAAAATGGGAAAACTGAAAGGTCGTGATTTGCCCAGGATTATTAACCAGACATTAAAACATTTTTTAATGGGCCAGTTAGAACTCAGATTTCTTAAGTCTTAGGTCAGCCCTCATTCAGTTCTACCATACTTTACAAATTAGTACTTATTTTACTCATTTATACTTCAACTCCCTGCCAGAGCATAGTATAGTATATTTAAGCTGTCATCATAGATTATTTTAAATGTGTCAGAAATACAGATACCTTTATGGTATTCTTTAAGTCTGATAATGGTACTTACTTTCAGAAAGGGATTTTTATTTTGAAATTTAAGAAACATAGACTTTCTCTATTCCATTGGCATTGACTTTATGTCTTTTTGTTTTTTGAGATAGGCCTTCATTATGTAGCCCAGGATAGCCTGAAACTTGCAACCTGCCTGCTTCTGCCTCAAAGGGTAAGATGTGTACAACACATGGCCAATCTTCTTTATTCTTGGTGGCTGATATGTGGCTAGAATGCTAGTAGATGATAAACAGGTCTGTGTAAGTGGAGATGGTAGAGTATGTGCAGTTGTTAAGAGCTAAGGTCTAGGATATGATGCCCCTAGCTGCCACCAGACTCCACTTGTTCAACCTGGCTGTCTTGCTGGGTCTGTAGTTGATCAAATATATTCCCTTTCAGATCCTAAGCTTTAGCTACTTTCTCTGCCAAAAACAGGTTTGAGGAGCCAGGGTTCCTATCTCCTACTTCCTTACACCGTTCAGACCCAATTGTACTTGTCAGCTACTTATTTATACTGCTAGGAGCTGAACCTAGCAGTATAAATAAGTATTTGCTGGGTAAGCAGTCCACCCTTGAGCTACATCCCTGGTTTTGGACCATTTATTAAAAATAGCAATCCCTCATTGCTGCTCACCTCATTCACCCCCTTGTCCCCATTTACCATACAATTGAGAAATAGCATTATACTCTTCCTGTACTTTATTTTTTCCTTCCCTATTAGAATATAAGCTGTATAAGGGCTGGTACTGGTTCACTGCAACAGGTCTTTTGCATGGAGAACAGTGTGGCAAGTACCAAGTACATGTATGTTGGTGGTGAGCAAGCTTTTAAGCCTGAAAGTGCCAGGTGCATTGAACACTGGTCCCAACATGATACACTTGCTTGCTAGTGAAGTCTAGAATGTTTGTATTGCAAGCTGTACTGATGAGTTCCTTCAGGGAATGTGCAGATGGGTAGAGGTGATAAGTTGATGCAGTTTAATCCATCTGTGTCTCATTCAGAATTGTGTTTCAAGTAAACTTGGTGGCCCTTCTTTGAGGCTCAGAAGCAACCTCTGGTCTTAACCAAAAGCATCCTTCCATGTTCGTTTAGGGACTTTTCTGCCCTTGACTCCTTATAGCAGCATGCTTACCTTTTCTAGTCTTTTCTTGATTCTTTAAAAAATTTTATTGTATTTGCTTATGTTAATGTGAGTGTGCACGTGCCTAGATATGCACATATCATATGCACATATAGAGACAACAGGAATCATTCTCTCCTTCTACCACTTGGGTCCTGAGGGTCAAATTCAGGTTGTCAGGTCTGGCTGCAAGCTCCTCCTCCCCCAGAGCCATCTCTTTAAGCCGCTCTTTTAGATGCTCGATAAATTTATTAACAATTTAGATAACAATTTTATCTAAGAAAAATACCATGTTGAATTTAAGTTTTGAGTTTATTTAATGCCAAGAAACATAATCTCTAAGTCTCTATAAAGGGAGGTTTTTATGTTTGGGTTTTTTAAAGCATCATGGTTTTGAGATCCCCATATGTAAATTAAATGCACAGCCCCTATGATGTCAATCCAAAATCAACATGTGACTGGAAGCACTTTGTTTTATTATAGCATTTCTTAAATATAAGGAAGTAGTACCAATTTTTCTATTTTATGCAAATTTAAAGAAGACTTTGATAGGGAAATGCTTGACCTACTTTGATACTTCCTTGATTGGCACAAATAGTATTGTATGCTATATTTAGAAATGATATATTTTCATTCTTTTATTTTATACAAAGAACTAATTTAGCTAATGTGGAGTCATTAAATCAAGAAGCAGTGTGTTCTCTTCTGAGCTATTTTGATGGCATTTATTTAATGGAAAAGAATTTTGACAATTGATTTTTAATATTGTAATTGTACAGTTTTAAAACTATACTGAACTAGTTTCATATTATACAGTATTTACAGTTTGGATTTGACTTGGCTATCTTTTCTTACAGAAACTAGTAAGACATTTATATGGGAATGTGACAATGTCTGTGTCTAGTCAAACTTTTGTTATCAGAACCTTAACAGTAAATTTAGCTTGCTGAACTTAATTGCCCAGCACTGTCATTTAAAAGACTTACTGTGATATTTTTGTATACCTACTTACTATATAGTAGATCTCATTTATTGTGAATGAATTGAGTTCAGCTGGTTATAAATTTCACCAACAACTTAGCTGTCATATGTAGGGAGTCTGAATGAATTATCACTGTTCTGGTATGTGAAATTAATGTTTAAATACTAGCCTCCTCTCACCTAGTTGCTGAACTGCGATGGTGCCTGTGCCTCTGCTGTTTCCTTCATGTGTTGCAGAGCCCTTGAAAGCCCAGATTTCCAGTGCACATTTGTACTCACTGCATGTGAAGGCCCCCATGTCTTGTGTTGTGTGTGGCATCTTTTCCTTAGTGCAGTAGTGCTGGTTATCCATTTTCCTCTCTAGATCATTCCTTCTTTCACAGGCAGCTTTTGTCTAATTCCAGTTCTGTGTTTTCCATCTTTTGCATGGTCCACCGTGTCATTGTTCTCTGCATCATCTCTTCTCATCCCATATGCTGTTCACCGGTGCTGTTTGTCTCCTGTAAGTGCTTAGTGTAAATTAGATGTTAAGCTGAAATCATTAGTCTCTGTAAATCAGCCTTTCCTTCTTATGAGCATGAGTAACTCCCTCCTGTTTGTGGACCTGCTTTCTTCACCCATCAGTTCGCTTGCCTATGTTCATCTTTTTGTTTCAGTATCAAGAATTCATTTTCTTCAGAATTAGAGCTGAATTTTCAAAATAATCTTAGCTTAAACTGAATAGGCCAGGTTTGTGTTTGACTCTTTGAAGAGGGGTATGAAATCGGTCATTTTTAATGGCTGTTTTAGGTTATTGGGGACAGAATGAAATTATGAAACGCTACAGGAATCCAGTTCAGCATCAGGAAAGGAAGCTTGCCTGCATGGAGAGAGCTATTCCAACTGACATTGATGGGAGGAAAATAATTAGAAAAATAGTTATTCAAATGGATTGAGTATTAGAATTATGGGTATTGATTCAGTAGGAACTACTGGGGATTATTAGCTGGAATAAGGCAATTCGTAAAATCAATCCCCTGCCTAATGGATTGTGCCTTTTCTCTGTGTTCCTTACGTGTTTTTACCATGGTGTGTGCCTTTTCTCTGTGTTCCTTACGTGTTTTTACCATGGTGTGTGCCTTCTCTCTGTGTTCCTTACGTGTTTTTACCATGGTGCCTCTCCATTTTTCACTATCAGGTGACTGCTGGACAGCGAAGGAATGGGCCATTGGTGCTGATAGGCAGTGGACTTTCTTCACAGCAGCAGAAAATGCTCAGCAAACTCGAGGCTGTTCTTAAGGCTAAAAAATGTGCTGAGTTTGACCGTACAGGTGAGGCGTTTGATTTCTTTCTAAATAAGTTTTTAAAAAGTTAGTCCCTTTAAACAATGAACTTTAGTAATTTTTGTTTTAAGAATTGGCTTATGGGTATATATTTTGCGTCTTGTAATCTAGGCTGTTTCTATTAATATCCTGGGAAATGTAAAGTGTGTTTTACTTGTTTTTGTGGATTTGGAGCTGTTCACATTGCTAGTAAGCAAGTGCATTACCACTCACCTACATCCTTAAAAGGAGCTGTAAAGTTAAGTTTTACACTTATTTTAGGGTAGAGTACTGTTAAGAACAGATTTGAGTTTGTTACTAAAGTATAACACAGTGTGATATCACAAATCATTTGAAAATAGTTTAAAAACTTGTATTTGTTAATATACTTTTACGATCTATTTTTCATGTTGATGGCCAAGTTAAAAAAGTATGGAATAAAAGAAAGATTATATTCAATATAAGTTTGCTTTGGTGAAAACTTATGTGTTAATAAAATAGACTTAACTGATTATAAAAAACCAGGAAGTTATTTTGGTTTTTCCTTACTGCTTTGTTTTTAGTAACTCATGTCATTGTTCCTGATGATGAAGCTCAAAGTACTTTGAAGTGTATGCTTGGAATTCTCAATGGATGCTGGATTCTGACGTTTGAATGTAAGTACTGGATTTGGGAGGATTAGTAGACTAGTTAGATACTCACTGCTTTGAAAATGATTCATGTATTATTGGTGCCCTGCAGATACTTTTAATAAATGCATAAATATGCTCTGATTTTAATGTAGTTTTATTCTGCAATACCAAGTATATTAATAAAGAATTAATGTAGTTTCTTGTTAGTTTTGAAGTCTAAATAGTCCATATTAATGTTAAATGGTGTATTTGACAAAATATACTCATGTTTTAATCCATTTAATGGTGTATCTATGAAGTGAAATTAATTTTATTGCTTTCCATTTAAAATGTCTACAGTATTACCCATATAATATCCTTTTAATCTTGTGGCTGACTCAGTCCTTTTAGGCAGCTGTTGGGGGAATTTTCCATTTCATTCTACATGATCTGATTACAGCAGCCATTACCTCAGCCTCCACTGAAACTTTCCCTGTTTCTCTCGTTGGCAGTCATATGCCATCACCCTCAGAGCTACCTTCTATCTTCCTTACTGTTCTATATGCTGCTTTTCATACTCCCCCAGCCACCCACCCACCTTTCTTTCCTCCAGAACCTTACATATCTCCTTCCTCTTCCTAATTAGTTTCTTTTCCTTGGTACTTGAAGTATCTGCTTTTTGGTATGATAGGCTAAAGTATGATGGCAGATGCACTAGCTGTTGTTAAGTACTTCTTGAGAAAGCTAAGTGGCTGCAAAGGACTGACAGGGAAGTCTTATGATAGATAGTTGAGAACCTTGATGTTGCTTATGCTCAAGAATGATGGAGAGCCCAAATTTCTCAGATTTGCTGCACACATCTGCACATGGAGTTGCTTTGTATTGTGATCTGTTAATCTTCTAGAGCTGACTGCTAACACTGGATACTGCAGTCTCCTGTAATGATAATTATACCAAAACAGAAGATTGAGTATATTAGTTTTAAAAAGAACATTGTATATTAAAATTCATTAAAAATATTGGCTTTGTGCTTTGAAGGCCTTGTGGTAGAGTGATGATCAAGATCTTAAGTTTGAAGGTGATTTGATTTGAAGAGCAGTTCGGTATTAGCTGTCAGCATTCATGTCCCCCTAATCGGCTTCCACTTGCTCCCTGTGGTACTAGTCAGCTCTCTTGGGTGTGATTTGCAGTGTGAGAAACTACGTTTTCTTTTCTCCTCATTCTCTGTTAATAGTTGCTCCCAGTCAAAACCAGCTTGAGAAGCATGGTAATTGAATGGCAATATGATTAGCAATATGCCTGTTCTTGAATTGTATTTATTTGTTTATTTATTTATTTATTTATGTTGTCTTTCCTGTCTATAGTAAGACTCTTTGAGTCTCAATATATAAAAACTTCAAGTGCCTATAGTATTATGACTTCCTTTGTACCACACCTGGGCCAGAACCATTGCCAATGGTTAGAATTAGTCGATTTGTTTTAATATCAAGATCCTTATTAATAAAGAAGCCATGTGGGATTTTGAATAATCTGATGCTTTTGAACTTTAAGTCTATTTAACAATTTGCCGAACTGGCATTTGGTTACATGTACAGGCTATGATGCATTTCCATAAAACCTATCTTCAGTAGGAAATGTGAGTTTTGTCACTTTAATGGCTTGCCTGTGTCATTTTTATAGAATCACTGATGGACTCAAGCTGACTTAATTGTGTGATATCTGGTGATTCTTACAGTAGTGACTATATCCTCTAATGCAGATGGTTCTTTTAGGATAAAGAATGGATAGGCTCTCTTATTAAAGTTTATGTAGAGCCCCACAAAGAAGTAAGTTCAAAATTTAAGACAAGTATTTAAATTGTCCCTGGGTCACTACTGGGCTTGTAAAAATAAGTCATATACTCCCAAAGTGTTTCTTTCCTGACAGAGATTCCCCAGTCTGTTTTTTGCTATCAGGCACCTCAATTTTATTGAAAAATATTTCAGAGCAATTCAGAACTGTCTGAAAATCATAATATATTAGAGAAAAATGAAGGGGATTACTGCTTTCAAAATTAGTTATAGGCATGCATGACTTACTAAAACTTTCTTGAGTAGGATTCTAAGCATTAGTTTGTTAGTAGACAAAATTATTAATTGGAATAACTACTTATAAACTTTAATATTAACATTTTATAGTGTTTACCATAAACAAATGAATTGAAGATTTTTAATCATGTATGTCATGTACTTGTGTGTGGAGACTGAAGGTTGATAGCAGATGTTCTAGGCTCCCACCTTTGTTTTTGAGAAAGAAACTCAGAGATTAGCTTTACTGCCATCTGGAGATCTGCCTGTCTCGCAGGCTGTTTCCCACTTCACTGGTCTGGGTTACTCTAGACCAGTTATTTTCAACCTTCCTAATGCTTTTTGTATAGTTCCTCATGTTGTGGTGACCCCTGCTATAAAACTTTTTGTTGCTACTTCATAACTGTAATTTTGCTATTGTTTTGAGATATAAATATCTGATATGCAGGATGGTCTTAGGTGAGCCCTGTGAAAGAGTCCTTCAACACTCAAAGGGATCACGACCCACAGTTTGAGAACCACTGCTCTAGACTTGCATCTGAACTGAATAAGGAAGAGCAGGGAGGATACTCTTTGGTGGTGTTTTCTGATTGGTTAGTTGATCTGAGTGATTTGACTCTAAAATGACTGATACCAAGAGTTCCTTTTTAAAATAGACTTTTAAAAATTCTGTAGAGTTTTAAAGATTCATGTAATTTCTGTTTTGCTCAGTAAACTTTTGGACATTAGACAATTTGTTCTTTAAACAGACAGTATTGGTATTAGTCACAGTGCAGGTGTCAGTACTGCTTCCCAAGTTTTGTTTACAATGTTTTGATGGTACACTAATGCATTTTGTGATGGGATTGGTTTGCTTTTTTTGTATGCATTAAATAAAATAAATTTGACATTTTGTCTCAAGAAGTGTATGTTTATAAGTGTACTTATAACTAGAATATTAACTTGAAGTATAGGATAAAAGTAAATGATTACTAAGTATGACAAAATCTGCTGTCCTATGACAGTATTTTCAGTGATACTTCCCACTGGATGTTTATGATAGCACATGTGCAGGTTAGTTTTTTGTGACTTGACACAGATAGGGTCATCTGGGAAGGGGGAGTCTTGGTTGAGAAAATACCTTCACCAGATTAGCCTTTGGGCATTTCTTCATTAATGATTAATGAAGCATTAATGATAGTGGAAGGGCCCAGCTCACTGTCAGTGGTGTCACCTTTGGGTAGGTGAGCCTGGGCCATATAGGAAAGGTAGTTGAAGGGTGGTAGTGGCACACACCTTTAATCCCAACAGTCAGGAGGCAGAAGTAGTCGGGTCTCTGTTAGTTTGAGGTCAGCCTGGTCTACAAGAGCTAATTCCAGGACAGGCTCCAAAGCT
>LOJH01018372.1:0-21783 GCA_001685095.1 Ellobius talpinus
GCTATCCAGGTAGGGGCTGCTATTGTCTTCTCGTTTGCAACACCAAGAGGGTTTTTGTTTAATTTTAAGAATTCTGACAGCATTTCAGCATGTCGTACTTCGAGTGGGCCCAACCCCTCCTCTTTTGGGGAGGGCACAATGACATTAGAGTGTACATTTTTTTCCCCTTTAAATTGCAGATGCCTTAAAAAGAGATTGTCAGGTTTGTTGGCTTGTCAAACGAAAGTATCAAGATTGTCAGAGTGTATTATATCACTATAATATGATCATTGTACATGAAACCAATGAGTAATATTGTACTTAGTGGCGGGACTGAGTCACGGGGACGGGAAAAGCAGTGAGCAGCCCTTCATTTCACCCAGAGTGTCTTGGGAAGATGTCTACCCTGTGGGATGAGAGGCCCGAATCCCAGCATTCAATAAAGGCCAAGGAGCTCTCTTTGCAGAAGATGAGGAGGTGGCCCAGAGGGCAGTCCTAGGGAGAGCCATGCCGAAAGGAGGCTGGAGGCTCCTTGGCCGTGTTGACTGAGGTATTCGAACCCTAACAGGCACAAAAAAAAAATCATTCTGCAGGGGGCTCAAATGCTGACTGCGAGTTCATTTGCAGACATGACATCATTTCGAGACACCGCAGTGGAAGCTGCAGTCACCTTATATAGGCCCTCATCAGTCATTCATCCATTTGATCCTTCTTCAGTGGGACACTGATAAGCTCAACTATACACCAGGCAATAGGTAACCAGTGATCCATGGGACAGGCACAGCTCTGCCTCTGTAAGACTCACCGATCTTCAGTGGGGATGCTGAATTAGGACAGGCATAACACAAGCCACAGAGCCATTGCAAGGAGGGGAACAGAATGAGGGGGTGGGGAGGTGTCTCACCTAGTTGGAGAAAGGATTAACAAAGCTGAGAACTCAAAGGAGGAGGTGCCAGGACGGTTCAGTCATTAAAAATGCTTGTCTAGCAAACACGAGGACCCAAGTTCTAGGACAGCCAGGGCTACACAGAGAAACCCTGTCTGGAAAAACCAAAAACCAAACCAAAATAAAACAAAAAGCAAACAATAATAACAACAACAACAGAACAAACCAAATTGTGTCTGAGGAATGGCACCTGAGGTGTGTAATCATATACACACACACACACACACACACAGCACTGACGTAACTCATGCATGTTGAACAGTTAAGATGGAGAAAAACACCAGCCACAGATCAGAGTCCCTGGGAACTGAAGGAAGGCCAGAGAGCTTGGCTGGAAGTGGTGGTCCCTGGGCTCGGGCAGACCTGAGCTTGTATTTAGGTCAGTTTACCTCAGGGAGTAAGAGACTAAATAATGTCATCTGTCAGACCCTGGTTCATAGCAGAAATTTAAAACATGGAAAATTGTTATTATTGAGGGGTACAAAGGTAAGCTTATGGCTACATGACAATGCAAAATCTTTCACATCCTTGTTTAGTGATAGAGGCACTTTGGGGCATAGCATGCACAAAGGGACAGGCATGTGCAAGCCTGGCACTGCCCAGTCACCACATGGAAGCGGGCATGGATTCAGGATACCAGTATTCTACAATGCACCTTCGTTTGTCTTAGCTGCACCAAGCAACATACCTTCACACTGAAGTTGCCCATTGAAGTCTATTTGAGAATTTCCCCATTTCCCCCAAGATATTTTTCAGGACATAAACTTACAGCCATATTCGGAGGCTCCAAGTCCAATACAGCAGGCTGTTATTGGCATGGCTGATTTTTTTTTTGTGATACATTTGAAGTCTACATTCCCCCCCCAAGGCAGGAATCTTCCCTTAAGATTCCAGAATGTCTGCTTCCTTAAATGGGCAGAATTCACAATGTTTATGTTACCAGAAAGATGGAAGTACATTCCTCTCACTAATGTTACTGCCAATTGCGCTCTTATTCGAAGATGTGCCTCACGTACTGTAAGAGAAGTCAAACATTGGCACTTAGTGGCTGAAGAGTTGGCCATGGACTATTCAAGGCTGGTTGCTCTAAACTCAGCAGCAGGGTAAGTCCTCAGCCCCCCTCCATCTAAACAGATCATGGAAGGCTGGTCCCGATTCATCTGTCGTGACCATCTTAAGAACGGACCTGGGTCTGGTGTTCAGGAGAACGGCTGGGTTAAGCATATGTTCATTTTCATCTGTTGCCTCTTATATCTTCCCTTCTCTAATAGTGTGTGTGTGTGTGTGTGTGTGTGTGTGTGTGTGTGTTTAGGTGAGAGGTTGACGTTTTTCAATCCTACTTCATCTCTCCCTGAGCCTGGAGCTCCCTGACTGGGCTAAACTGGCTGATGAGCTAGACTCTGGGATCCTCATGTCTCTCTCCGTCACCACAGTCCAGAGATTCCAAGTGTGAGCCACTATATCTAGCAGTTTATGTGTTATGGGGTTCAAACTCCAGTCTTTGTGCAACAGGCCCTTTACTGATGGAGCCAGCTTCCTAGCTCCTTTCTCTAGTTATTCCCAATACCAGTCATTGGCATCAGGGTTCCCGGCAGATGTGACGCAGCCTTTTCCAGCCTGTTCTTCCAGGACATAGCCCTTGTTTTCTGAAAACTGTTGTTAGGGGCAAAATCATGGGTCGAGCAAGCTTTGTAACCAAAACGGTTGAACAAATGAGATGTGGGAATTCTAAACTGGCTCATCACTTCAAAATGCATGAGCCAGGGAGTGCTGGGGAGGCCGGAACAGGAAGAAGGGGAAGAGAGCAGAAACAGGCTGGAGGCTCACCAGTCCCGCCAGGTGAGGCTTTGTTTGGCCTCCGCTGTCTGTGGTACATGAGGGCACACGCACATTCTCACGCAGCTCCTCGCTCCCTTGCCTGCAAGCCCACTGCCCCAGAACTCTTTTTAGAGTACCAGCTCTGAGTGGGGCTTAAAGAGCCGGCTGCGGTGGCTGCTCCGTGCCCATGGTCAGTGCTTTGTGGAAGCTGCTTACTGGGGGTGCTTTAGAACTCAGGCTCTTTGTCCGGCAGACCGCACACTTCTGTTAGTTTTTTTCCCCCTAAATTGAACGACTCCTGTCCCTAATTGTGTCACTCCTGCTGTCCCCTCCAGCCATCAGAGCCCGTGGCATGGTTCTGATTGTGTTGCGATGCGCCCTTGAAGCATCCTTTTTGTTTGTGTTCAATGGCTCTCCTTCAGCTCACAACACAGTGGTGGTAGTGGTTTCCTAGGGTCACCCATTCTCCTCTGAGGACCAGCCCAGAAAAGCCCCGTCGTAATGAACGGGGCTTCAGACGGATGGACACACACACACACGAGCGTGATAGCCCTCCTGGCTTCGGCCACTCTAACAAGATTTTGTCGTTTGTGGCTTTTGCAACGTTGGGAAAACTTTCATCTCTGAGTTTCTATGGGCTATAAATACTTGGTAGGTTAAAAAGAAATCATTCAGAACATGAAATAAACAGAACCTGGCAAGTACACAGCAACATCCCTCAACGGATCCCTTCAACTTCTAGGCCAGAGCGGCAGGAATCTGAGGCAGGGCTGCCTTCATCCCTTTCCCCATTCAGTTCCCTCCAGGGCCGGACACTGCTCTGTTGTGTGACCTCTTTGGGCTGGGAATTTTCCTAATGAGGCAGGAGGATTAGGTCTCCATGTTCCTTACACCTTGAACCACAGAGGGAAAACTTGATTTCCTTGCGGCTGGGGGACATTTTTAAAAGGGATGGAAAACACATATGGGTGTTGAATATCTACTGCAAATTCAGAAGAGTCCCCGTAGAGGGAGATTTTATCTCAATTTTGAAAAGTTGTTAGGATTCCTATCTTTATGGCTTGAGTTTTTTCCAAATAATTGCTTTTTTTATTATAAAAGATCATATATAAGTGGTATATATAGTATATTATATATGACTTTAATAATTTTACATTTATTATATATCACATATATGGTCATTAAATAAGAAAGTAGTAGAGTTGGTAAAAATTTTAAAAAACAGTATTTTTCAAAGACATTTTAGTCATATGTTTTTTCCCCAAACTGAAGTATAGTATGCACACAGAAAGCTGCACAGACCACAAGGAAGTATCTCAACATTTGAAACAGCTTTAAAAAAAACCCATCCAAACCATGTCACTACTTCCTAGAGCAAAATGCTCCTTGAATCCTACCAACTGCCTTGTCCCTCTTCCTAACACCATGGCAGAGGTGGCCACTTTCTGATCTCATGCCCATTATTTTATGCCTTATGATGACACACAGATAGTCTAAAATAGCTCACACCAAAGATCTAGCTACTGTGTTTTCTTCTCTGCTTGCACTTTGTTTTATGTATGACCCACATTGTTACAAGAATGGGTCATATTATTGTATGATATTTCAGTCTGACCTCACTTTTTAGAAAATATTTTATTAATTTTTTTGTTTATTTTACATACTGACCACAGTTTCCTTCCCTCCTTCCCTCCTGTTCCCTCCCACCACCACCCTTCTACCCCCTCCCCCCATCTGCTCCTCCTTCCTCTTCATTCAGGAAGGGGCAGGCCTCCCATGGGAGTCAACACAGCATGGCATATCAAGTTGTGGCAGGACCAAAACCTCCCCCTGCATCAAGGTTGGGCAAGGCAACCCAGTTTGGGGGCCGGGTTCCCAAACAACAGCTCAATTGCCAGGGATAGGTCCGGATCCTACTGCTAGGAGCCCCACAAATAGACCAACCTACACAACTGTCACACACACTCAGAGGGCCTGGGTTGGTCCCATGCAGGCTCCTTAGCTGTCACTGACCTCACTTTTTATTTAGTACTACCCATATACATTTTAATTATGTAAAATCAATCTAGGTATCACTAAAATTCTGTTTATATTACTATAAGTATATAATTATTGTTTTATATAGCAACTATATACGAGTAAAACTAAGCTTGTGTGTGTGTGCATGTGTGTGTGCGAGTGTATGTGTGTGAGATGCTGCAGTTGAACTCAGAGTCTTGTGCATGCTAGGCAAGTGTTTTACATCTGAGCTTCATCCCCAGACCATCATTGTCGTGGCTGTCTGTGTCCTACTATTAGGTATAGCCTAATTTGTAAGCTACTTTAACTAATGATGGGCATTTAGCTCTATTCTGTTATAATTATGTTTAACAATTGCCCTTAGGATACCATTATGAGCAAAAGCATTCCAAGATTTTATAACCATATCTTAATCTTACTATTACTAATTATGACGTGTTTGAGGTTTTTTTTCCTGGGGTGTGTGTGTGCTTTGTTTATTGAAATGGAGTCTCACAAATTGCTACGGGGCCTTGAACTCCTGGCCTCAAGAAACAACTTTCCTAGTAGCTAGGACTATAGACATCTATTACCTTATCAGTTAATTATAAATAATTTTGGGGTGTGTGTGTGTGTGTGTGTGTGACTGGAGCTTGAGCATGGAACTTTAGCCTGCTAGCTAAGTAGTCTAAAAAACTATTAAGCTAAGCCCCCGATCCCCAATTACAAGCATTTATAAGCACTAACTATATTTTAGACTGTTCATTTTTCTTGTTCTTTTTCTTTTCAGCATGCAGCCATGTTGTGGTGCATGCTGAAGGATTGTGAGTGTGCACTCACACACGTGTGTGTATGTGTTCCTAGTAGTCCCCGTCTAGCCCAACCTTGGAGCAGGAGACACAAAGCTTATTTGAGTTCAAATACGGTGGATTTGCTTAAGATGCTAAATGTGTCATATCATTTCAAAAGTCATTCAGAAATTCTCACCAGGTTTCTTTTGGAGTTGCTGGAGAGTTTGTTCATAGATCATTTGGTTCTTTCAGACTACAGAAGGATAAAAAAAAAAGCCAAAAGGAAAAGTGGCTTGACTCCAGTGCTGTGGCTGAGTGAGGCTCCTGCCATGTGGCCTCTTCCACTTGGCTGGAAAGCGCCCCGTGCACACACACGGTGCTTTTCTTCACACTCTAAGCATGACTATCACTGCTCCAGCTTCTCAGTCCCAACCCCAGGCTTTCTGTGTAAACACTCCATGCTTCTTATGAGGAGGAGATTCTCTTATAGCCCTCCAAGGCTGTTTTTGGCATGTTGGCTGAATTTTCATTCAGGTTTTTTTTTCCTGATCAGTTTTTAAATTTTTTAAAAGGCTTTTGAAATATTACAGTCAAAGAGACCAGTAGAAATAAATCTCAGATTCGTGTAGATGGGTTTTTATGCGTTTGTTGGCTTACATCAATGTTACAGAATTCTTTTTAGTCTGGAAGCCTTGAGGATTATTATTTCTTTGTCTTGGAATCCCCAGACCTTTGTGGGAGGTGTACAGGAACTTCTCTTCCATTTAAACCAATTCAATTCAATTCTTTTGTATCGGCGGGGCACACCAAAATCTTAATTTTCTCAGCCAAAGGGGGGCAAAGTTGACCTGGTAGCTTTTTAAAAATAGATTTTTCCATCTTATCACCCCTCCCCACAAACACACACACACATACACACACCCCACACCCCACATGTCCCTCTTTTTCTACAGCAGTGAAGGTGGATAAAAACCTTCCCCAGGGAACCATGTGTGAGTGAAAATAGATAAATGACTCTTATTGTCCTAAAAGAAGCAGCCAGGCAAATACCCATTTACTTTTAAAAATCCAAAAAGTATTTGAAAACATTGAAAATGCAAGCACATAGCTCTGAAAAGTCCATCACAAGCAGCTGGCATTACCATCAACCTTTAGAAATAAAACATGGATGGCAGTGTCTGTGTCATAGGTCAGCAAGCTGGTTACTTCCACGTGGTGGGCACTTCTCCAAGGCAAGGCACGAAAATCTATCTTGTTTATGAGTGGCTGTTGATGTTGATGCTCCCATGGTCCACTTTCCAGCTTTTTATTAACTCTTCCTACCCCCAGGTAACTTGGCTTTCTCCAGATCACCCTCTTTCAAAGCCTAGATACAGGGTGGACGTGTGTCACGGGTCTCTAGTCACTGTACGAGTCACAGATCTTAGGCTTCGGAACAGTCACGAGTGATCTTGGGTGGCTGCTTGCTCCATCATTGTTTCCAGAGAGGAAGGGATGGGGCTAACCAGAGCGAGTGGCCGGTCTGTCCACCTAGAACACAAATATAAATAGTTTCTTTCATTTCCTCCCTGCAGTCCAGCACTTGGGAGGATGACGGAGGATTCTGAGTTTGAAGCCAGCTTGGGCTACATAGAAAGTTCCAGATCAACCATGAAGCCAACTAAGAAAGAAAGAAAGGAAAGAAGGAAGGAAGGAAGAAAGGAAGGAAGGAAGAAAGATGAGTAAAATTTTTTCATGTTCTTACCCCCCCAAAACAAAAAAGCCCTCCTATATGATGATTCTCTCTCCTTTGAGAGTATGAATGCATCTGAGAGAATTTTCCAGACCTGAACTAGGTTGACTTCCACAAACTTGTTTGCTGAAATAGCTTCGCCCTATTTTTCTGGCTCTGTATTCCTAGTTCTCTTCTGCAGGTCCCTCGGCTCATTCACAGCTGCAAAGCGTGAGGCTTTCCAATGGCTGATGAGGCTGAGAAATAGTCTCCCACCAAAGCCAGCACTCCTAATTCTGACAGGGAACCCGACTTGGGGCATTTGGAGCCTCCGTGTCTGTGACCTCCCCACCATCCCCTTTATCATGGAAAATAACAGAGTACATTGACACATTGAAAACTGCACAAAAGACAGCTATCAGACTTGCGTGTTCAAAGGGCACAATCCTGTGTGTGTGTTTGTACTGTCAGCCCACGGAACACAGACAAGGTTCGGGAAGAATGGAAGGCTATTTACTAGAACAAAACACATGATAGTTCACAATTACATATTTTCTTGATGGACACAAAGTGACATCCACATTGATTGACTGTCTGTTGGGCATGTTTTCTCTCCTCGGAGTGGGGTTCTTGTGTGATGGATAAACCAGTTTCCCCGCAAGTGTCGGGAAGATTATCAAAAGGAAGAGCTGTCTGCAGTTGCTCCCTCTCGGAGGAGATTGACAACTCACCCTGACAAAAGGAAACATTAGTGTGCTATTTGTGTCTCCCAAAGAGACTGTGATAAGATGACGTGATAAACGGTGGGGTAGGGGTGGGAGGGAGGTTGCTGGTAAAAACACCTAAGGTAGCTGAATCGTGAAATGCAAAGAAAACCTCAGGCAGCACAACTGGAAGAGGCTTGTTTATTTTAGAAAGGTGAGCTGGTTTGAACAATGCAGGTGCCTGCAGATGTCTTGGATGGCAGGGTACTTCTTTTTAAACCATCCTGCTAACACTCTCAAGACACATCTAATATATTGGACTTGCCCTCCTGGTCCTTCCCTGTTGCTTTGACGTGAGAGCTTGTACAAGAGAAACAGTCCAAGAAACATATGAACAGGAGGCAAAAGTCTTTCCTTTTACGTTCAGTGCCGTCTGCACCTGGCAGTGCCCCAAGAATAAGAATTTGTGCACTGGAGTCACTGAGGGTGTTTATTAAGATTTGGAAACAAACAGAATGAACCCGAGTATATCCAAACAGGATACTGTCCCCCAGAGAGCCTTTACTCATGACTGCAGCCACTGTCACCCCTCATTAACTGCAGAGAAGGCAACAATTTCAAGGGATCTCAGGTCATCTGGGCAGACTTGCTTCCTAAACCGTGTCACAGATGGTTTAAGTTCAGGAGCATCTTTAGGTTGCTTGTTCCCTTCTCTCCTTGCCAGCATCACTCCCAGTCCCCAGATGCTCCTGGAGAGCCTGACCAAGGCAAGCCAGAGGTGCCTAACAGAGGCTCCTGTGACCTGAACTGAAGTGGTGCTGGACCTCAAGGCTCTGTGAACCTGACATTCAGGCAGCAGTCGCTACTGTAGATTTTCATGGTTTGACTTAGAATTGGCCTGCAAGGACCTCAGTGGATGCTCACTGACCTTTGCTGGCTCAGCTGTGTTGAGGTTTCAGAGGCAGCTTTGCTTTAACCATGGAGCTCAAGATCAGGATTCAGGTGGAGTCTGGCTCTTTTCTCCATGCCTCAGTCAAGTTCAAGGACTTTAACCATCCTGCCTCCCTCTCACTGACCTAATTGGACTTTGGCTTTTGGAGATCATCAAGATGTTTTTAGACGCATTAAGTGTAGTGAGTATAGCATCGCTGTGATAAATACCTGAGAAAAATAATAACTTAAAGTGAGGGATTATTTTGGCGCCTGGTTTCACTTCATAGAATGGGGAGGGGAGGGGCTGGTTTGCTGCTTCAGGACACCCTGAAACATGAGGTATCTTCATGATAATGAGAACATGTGGTAGAGGCTACTTGCTTCATGGAGGACAGGAGGGTGAGGCAGGAGACAGAGGGAGTGGAGATAGACCATAGATAAAGGGAGGGAGGGAAGGAAAGAGGAAGAGAGAGAGAGAGAGAGAGCGAGAGAGAGAGCTAGTGGGCTTCCTCCTTCCTCTTTTATTTCATCTAGGTATCTAACGATTGGACCTTGCCACTCATCCCATCCAAGCCTAATCTTTTTATTTTGTTTGTTTGTTTTTTGTTATTTTGGAGACAGGGTTTCTCTGTAGCTTTGGAGCCTGTCCTGGAACTCACTCTTGTAGACCAGGCTGGCCTCACACTCACAGAGATCCACCTGCCTCAGCCTCCTGAGTGCTGGGATTAAAGGCGTGAGACACCATTGCCTGGCCTCCACACCTAAACTTAATCTTTTCCTTTAGTTAACCTGTGTCTGGAAACAACCTGTACGAGACAACCCACAGATGCATTTTACTAATCTTCCAGGTGTCTTTCACCAAAATCAAGCTGGCAACAAGATTAACCATTACCCATGGCTTTCCTACCATACATATGGGAGCTAGTGATTTTTTTTCCCTCTTCTTTTATGTTTTCTTTTTGAGACAGAGTTTCTCTGTGTAACAGCCCTGGCTTTGTAGACCAGGTTGGCCTTAAACTCACAAAGATCCCTGTCCCTGCCTCCCCAGTGCTGGGGTTAAAGGCATGCATCACCAGTGCCCAGCTACAGGAGACAGTCTTAAATCTAGCCCTTATTCAAGTCTACTTGATTGGCCAAATTCAGTACATATTTGTTGAGAACAAATGTTTGATCTTACCGTGAGGATTTCCAGAAGGGACAATTCAACCCCAGACTCTGGCAAGAGTTATTGAGGTCCAGGACAGCCTTGGCCCTAAGAATCCTCCTGCATTTGTAAGAAGAATAAAGACAGAATCTTATGTGTGCCAGGAAAAGCCAGGTACTAGCAGAAGCAGATAAGAATTTCCCAAGTTTTATGAAAACTAACCAGATAGGGAATCTCATGTTCTGTCTGCACCGTGTGTTGCTAGAAAATGTGGTCAATAAACACCAGAGTAGCGTTCCTTCCTGCTCTGTGGATACTAACCTCTTTTGTTACAGCCTTTGGATGACCAGCTTCAGCATTGCATTTAAATGCCTTACTTTCTACTGAGACTTTGGACAGTTTGAATCTTCATATGGTTAGTCTTTAACTCCATGGCGCTTTGCATTTCATTGAAAGCTGTTCACGTAAGGGTGGCTGGATGGAAGAAGGAATGCGGTAACCTTTCCTGTCATTTCCATTGGTGATGAGTTGCCACACTGAGCAATAAGGCAAACCTCACTGGCCAATGGGAATTATATAATCAAGTGATTCTCAACACTAAGGTACTTCAGTGCCTTCAAAGCCAATGTGAAGTCCTACCTGCTCCATGGGAGGAGGCCACGTTCATTTAGGTGCACATCACAAGAGAAACTAGCTTTCTTTTGGGGGCCGATCTTTAATTTTTTTTTTTTTTTGGTTTTTCGAGACAGGGTTTCTTTGTAGTTTTGGAGTCTGTCCTGGAACTAGCTCTTGTAGCCCAGGCTGGCTTCGAACTCAGAGATCCGCCTGCCTCTGCCTCCTGAGTGCTGGGATTAAAGGCGTGAGCCACCACCGTCCAGCCCAATCTTTAATTTTTGATGGTGTCTTGGACACCTCTGAGTTCCTAGAGAACCCAGATCACTGACAAAAATATTCTCTTTATCTTCTTCTTTTTTATGTTCATGAGCAACCATGTTCTTTAAATAAGACAAACCTGAGGGCTGGGAGGTAGTTCAGTGGCAGAGCACTTGCCTAGAATGCACAGAACCTGGGTTCCATCTCTAGCACTGGAAAAAAAGAAGAAGAAAAAGGAGAAGAAGGAGAAGAAGAGGAGGAGGTAAGAAGAGGGTGGTAATCCCATCACAGATTTTGAAGCCCTCAGTTTTAGGAACACAGAGGCAAACTCAATTTAATTTGTTTGTTCATATTTTTGAGACAGGATCTCAGTATGTAGCCTTTGGCTGGCCTAGACCTCACTGTAGACCAGACTGGCCTCGAACGCAGAGATCCTCCTGCTTCTGCCTCCAGGTGCTAGGATTAAAGGCGCAGCTCATGGCCAAACTCAATTTTAAAGGAAACTTAGATGCAGTCAAGGCTTAGGAACAAGAGGTTGAAAGGAAGAGCAAAATGAGCTGAAGTCACAGAAAAGGAAACACTTGCAAGGGTTGGGAGAAGGGAGGCAAACCAGGTAGAGGAACCAGGGACATAGACCGGCAGAAAGAGTGACAGTGGAGTCTGTGTTGGGGTGAGAAGGGAGAGGAGAAAGAAGAAAGGTGGCAGCCAGTAGGGAAGTCAGGGGGCTTGAGTGCCAAACACAAACAACAGCAACAAACAGCAGAATGCAGAGACCTCAGTCCTGCCTCATCCCTCTGAAACACAAAACATCTGCCTGATGACTTGAGAGCGACACCAACCAGGCTGTTGACAAACCCATCCTAAGTTATCTCACAACCTTGCCCCCCAAATCCAAGTTTCATTTTATAAACCAGTCTTTAAAGGGCATGGCAGTTGACCCAACCCTGAGATCAAGCTTTCTCGCTTCCTTATTCTTCAGGCAAGGACACTGTACCCTCAAAGAAGCAACCACGATGGAGCAACCCAGCAACCACATGGCTCACAAAACAAATGGAAACCCATCAGAGACCGTGGACATAGGCCTTCCTTTTACCCAACTCCACCTTTGTGTCTACCCTCTAAAAACAAAGTCTAGTCTACCTTTGAGTTAGTTGCTCCTTGGAGTCATCTGTCCACAATGGGCAACTAATATTAACATACAAACTGTAATGGGAGGGGCCTCGTATGGGACTAATCAGATGTTCCTCATCAGTTACTCTAGAAGCCCAATCATGGGGATAAAATGGTTGCAGCAATGTCTAGAACCTGTTTACACAGATTATTAAAGAGGCAGTGGAATTTGACCAGCACCATTCTTTCTCCAGACTCTTGGAAGCATAATTAAAAACCACAGGGAACCATTTGCTATTCTAGGATTAATAGCAGATACACTCCAGACCTTTTTGTCAGTTTATAAGGAAAATCACATAATAGGACCATCATGGGTAAGCAAAAACCAAGGACTTTTTGGTAGAATGCAGGAGTCTGATTCCTCTAGCTATGTCTGAATATAGTTAATCTAAATTATACACCCAAAGAAGCCTTTTAATTAGGAAAACCCATTTAATATTAGTATAGGAATTGGCAAATGCTGAGCAGGAGAAGTATTATCTTAGATCTTGGAAAGGAGAAAAAAAAACCTCATAGGGAGGAAAATGAAATGATGAAATGAAAATACTTGGAGATTGTTAAACCTGCTGATGACATCCTACAGTCTGATTCTGTGGCTTAGCCTGTGCGGTTAAGCATTACAAGTGACTGATAGTAAGTCCTTCTGATTTCAGAGTGCTTTAAATCACTTGATTTATTTTATTGGGTGATTTTTTTTAACACCCTAAAACCGTTTCCTGCATTTCCTTAGTCAAATAAAAAGGAAAAAAAAAAGAAAAATAACAAGAAAACGGTTATTTTAAGCGAATTGGTGACCATGCAGGAACATGTGCACTCTTGCCACTTTTGGGAACAATGTTCATCCTCTGTACATGAATGACCCTCTCCTTTTGGGCACCTCTGTGTGTTTCCTCACCACTGGTGACATCCCACTCACCGGTGATGGGTACTCAGGCTGCTCAAAGTCATAGACAGCAAGTTGTGGACTTAACTTATGGTCTTCAGGGTGGGAGGCACACCCGGGCAGGCTTTTGGGGGCTGCCTTTCATTCCTGCAGTTAGGTAGTTCTGAAAATCAGAGTGTGTGGCTTGCTCGGCACTCCGAACAAAACTCCAGTTATTTTCATCATTGCTCACTGCTGGGATTTAATCAGATATGCAAAGAAATGCTTCCAGATCATGCTGAAAAAGACCCGACATTTATAAAACACCCATACTGAATCATAAACCTACCTGCGCAAACAAGCACAGGCCCTCCACCGACAAACATTCAGAAGGACTGGTGTTAAGTCTCACAAGTGTCTTTTTTGGCTAAATCATGAAATAAAACTGTTATTTTAGGAGCACGTATGCTCTCCCTAATTTTCGAAGTGCACTCTCCTGTGAAAATATTATTAATCTCTTTGTTCTAAATTAAACAACTTAATAATTTGGAAAAATACTTTTTCTTATTTAAATGAAAACAAGTATTGTAGTTTGCAATGTAAAAGACAGGGTTTTATTTTTTAGACAAAAAAAGAGGAATTAAAAGAAAGGCAGGAAGTCATGTATTGTCTATACAACAATCAAAGCATTACAATAAAAGAAAAAAAATCCAGGTACGTAATAATGAGTTCTCTTTCAAATGGTTTCCTTTGGACTAAATTGTTTTCTTTATGTACTAGAATGACAAATCGTTTAATTCGGTATCAAATATTCATGAGCCACAAGTGTGCTGTGTCACCAGAATGGGTGCATGATCAGAAACAAACACCAAACACGCCAAGGATGGAAGCTCTGGGGAGTGGCAGCCAGGGGTGAACAGCGTTTCAGTGTTGCTGCATCCTTGAATCTGTGAGGAGAGAGATGAGAGGACAGGGAAATAGGGCACTTCCTTCTCTGTCCATCTCCAAATGCTGCCGTGAGTGTGTGTGTTGGGCAGGAGGCAGGGATGAAGGGTGAGAAAGAGGCTTGGATGTGGATGCTTAGAGCCCCTGCTCTCCTCACTTCAGGAGGCTCAAAGCAAACGGAGTCAGAGTACAACACAAGAGAAATTCCCAGTCAGTTCAAAAAGGTGCAGGGTAGGAGTTCTTTATCAGAAAAGACAGCATCTGTGAACTGTTTCTGACTTCCTCTTTCAGGTTTATCACGGCTAATTATCCTGAGTCTGTATTTAAAAATAAAGTTGATTTTGACCACTCGAGGAGAGCAACGTGAGCCGTCACCATACCCATTACTACGTGGTTGTTTGCTGTGTTCAGGACAGAGCTTCATGGGGAAAAAGAAAAGCCTGGAAAGGGTGGGAATTGCAACCAGAAGGCCAGTTCAATAACTTGCACAATAGTGTGGGCTCTGAGGGTCTTCTTAGAATTCTCAGGTATGGATCGATTAATTAGGTGTGATAGCTTCCTTCCTTTAGCTCTCTGGCCACCTGGGACCTCTCCTGTTAACAACTGCATACTGGTGGAGATACGAGCTGTGTCTTCCTGCATCCCATTTGCCCACCCGTGATGCTCTACCTCCTAGGCCAGTTCATGAAGGTTGAACAGCACCTACATCCCGAAACATCCCTTGTTAGGAGTTCCAGTCCCATCCTTGGAAGCAGTCATCTGGCCATCCCTAAGACTTCTCCAGGAGTCTCACAGAACTGACATCAGCTCCGGCAAATGGCCTGCAGAGTGTTTGGGTATTAATTCTACTATCGCCCATCAGTGAAGCCCCAGAGGGGCTCCTATTGCATCTAATCACACCTAATCTTTCTGCAAAGATTTTTTTTTTAAAAAAGAACCTGGGTAAATCAAGTTTTTGTAAATCTAATCATATGTTTTATGCATCAGGGGAACTTGGAATTTAAAGGGATCCCATAGTGCAGCCTGCTCTAAAATGAAAATGTGCTCATTTTAGTATTCGTTTTTGTAAACGCGAATAATTATTCATGGGGTTGAAAGAGGTTTGCCTTCATTTAGCTGAATTTTCTGTCTTTACTTCTTCTGAAAAAGGTCTCACATCCCAGGTCGCCTCCACTTGCTGGGGACGGCCTTGAATTTTTCACCCTGCTCCCTCTACCTCCCAAGGGCTAGGACTGTGGGCCTGTATCATCTCTACACCTGGTTTATGGTGTGCTGAGGATCAAACCCAGGGCAGCACCTACCAACTCAGCTACTGCTTCCCCCAAGTGGGTACAAATTCCACCGTTGGAAAGCACAGCTAATAGGCCCTGACTTCAGGTCTTAAGGAGCCACCAGTTCTAGGCCAGCGCTTCAAAATGGGTCATCACCCGGCTGCGAACAGCCGGAAACCTTGCTGCCCTGGGCACGGTAAAGCCGGATTTCCATTTCAATGTGGCTCAGCCTTCCTCCTTTCCCCTCATCTTTGACAAATGAAAAGATACACAGATTTTTCAATTACAAATAGTGGCATCCTGGGGTGGGGGAGAGTCTCCAGATGGAGGGCCCGTGCAGTTCCTCAGAGACTCAAGTCTCAGAAGCCGGAGGAAGCTAGAGACCCGCGAGATTAACTGTTTATTCTCCTGCTCCACAGAAGGTGCTTAGCAACCAGAACGGAGTAAAACTAGATTCCTCTGCAGGGCTGAGCTACCGACCTCCGAAGGCCTTTCTCACCTTCCACCCTCTAGAACCCACAAGCCACCCTTCCCCCTTCTCCTCTCGTTCACATTCAGCTGAGCAATACAAAGGATCCGATATTCAAACATTTGAAAAATGTAATTCTTGTTAGGGAGAACTTGTCCTACAAAGATCTACTTTGAGGGAAAGTTGGGAAATAGCCCAGTCCTAAATTTCTAGCATCGGAAGTCCCGTTTAGCCTGGGCTGGGCAAGCTGGATCATCCTTTAGGAAAGAGAACACAGGCAAAGAGGGGGGACTCACAGATGTCTGGACAGAGATGCCAGTCAAGTCTTTGGGAAGAAGCCGTGTCTGAATGTGAAGTGGCTGGCTGAAGGCAGGCTCAAACTGGGTTTCCGGAGAAAAAAATTACAGCCGGGCTTGGCTCCGGATTCCAGTAGGGGGAGCCCTAACTCTGGGAACCGGATATTGCTCGCTGTCCGCGGGTTATCCGGGCCGTAGCCCTTTCTGAGTTCAGCATTCCCTGCCACAGAGCTTGGTAACATGGTCCATAGATGATGTCGCTGAACCAGAAACAGAGGTCTCGGTCTGCGCGGTCCCTGGATGAGGAAAGTGGTTAATACCTGTAGAGAAACACAGCAGAACAGACTTTTTTCAGAAACAGGTGATCAGCAGTAAAAGAAAAAAAAAATGAGGGGAAAAAAAGAGCGCTCTTCCCCCGCTTGGCCCCTTCCCTCCCCTGCACACCTCTGCTCTCCGCAGGGAATGCGCTCTGATGCTTCCTTCCTCTGTGTCGGTGTGCTGGGCAGGGTGCCAACCCCAGGCAACTTCGGGGACTGGGGAAGCTTGCTGGATAGACTGGGCTTCCAGTCAGTGCTGGGTTCCTTCTGCTCTCTCTTGGTTCTAGAATGAGAAACAAAAAGACCCTCACACTGTAATTACAAGGGGTTAAGGGACTCTTGGTCATGTCTTCTGCGTTCCACTCTAGGGGATGAGCAGGCAGATGTAGGAAGCCTAACAAAACGTGGGCAGGTCATGTGAAAAGTGGTCCAGCCCATCGTGTACCTAAGAGGCAGCATGCCAGAGACAGAGCTCAAGGCTGTGCTGCTTGGAGCATTGCTGTCCCTAGGGGTCCTCAACTTCTTCGGTCCCATTGTCCCTGGGTAGCTGGCTGCTACTCCTATAAACTCTATAGTTTAAATAAGCCAAGGAAAACCCCACTCAATTTTGTCTAATCCAGAATTCCCAAACTGTGTCTGATCAAGACCTGACCCCCTTTTTATAGAGAGCCCATCTTCAGGATGCAAGTGCACACTTTGAGAGATGCTGAACACAAGGAAAGAGCTGCCTCTCTGGGCTTCTCTTTTCTGCTCTATAGACTCTGGTGGTTCCTGGATTGAGGAACTGGCAGTGCTCCAAACACTCAGAGTTCCTCAAATGGTCACACACTATGCTGACAGTAGATTGTAAGTAAGCTTTGGTGTGCACAAGGACAGGATGATTTCCTTGTGTTTAGTTTATAAATTGCAAGCCTCTTGGCAGTTTGGGGATCTTACTTTGCTTTCTCTATTGTACATCACTGTAGGCACGGCTCTTTGCTTTTCACATGCAAGACCACGAACGTTTTTGTTTTTACTTATGTAATGAATGAATTGTACTGCGAGGAGGCGTAGTCAGGGCCTCATCAGAGTTTCAACAGATTGCAAGCACCTACTGTGTCCTTGAAGGGACAGTAAGGGACAGCTAACATACTGCATGAGTAGGGACTGCCAGTAAGAAAATGGCACAGATTATAAAGTGGTACCTAAGGGCTTATTTTTATAAGGTTTTGAAGGACAGTAGTGGGTGTGGTCAGGTCCTCTGTAGAAGCTAGACAGACTCTTTCTCCTTCACTTAGAGTGGAAAGAGTGATAGGGGAATGAAGCCTGTTGATGCTTTTCCCTGGGGATGTTGATAAACTGTAGCAGAAGGAAGGCAGAGGAAGGTGGGTTCGTAATAGGATGCTGCCCATCCATGCTGCCCATGCCCATTGGATGTCCCTGTCCAGTGATGCTTATCCAGCAAGTACTGACTGCACACCTGTGTGCCAGATGTTTACTCCTCTCAAGTAGAGAGTCATCTTCCCAAACTCTGGCTTCGTTTCTGGCTCTTCTACAGAGCTTTCCCTGGGGATCTGCCAGTTCTGCGTTGTTCTAGCTGAAGTTACACTAGTTAGCACCCCTTATATACTGCTCAGTTGCTGTGGTTCCTATGACGCAGGCTTCAGTAGAGACAGGGCTGCACCCTTACAATCTATGCCTTGTCCATGATGTCTCTGTAAATACAATCGCCCAATCAGAGCAAATGACCACAGAGTCTGGGGGCTCTAACAGACTCAGATCTCTGCACTTTGAAATGATCCTGTTTTTGAGTAAATAGTCCCTGTGGCACTGAATGCATCTTGACAGCTAGCTCAGAAGCCCACTGCCTTGATTTCGGTTGTTCCCAACAGTTTCATAATTAGAGGCGCTGATTTGGGGTTTACATCTATTTTGCTATTGATAATGTTGCGTCTGAAGATTGCTTGAATTTGACAGAATTAAGTGTCTTTCTGGGTGGTCCGAAGTCGTCTCAGTTTGCACTGATGTGGTCTTTCCCCTGGCTTTCTGTCTCACCACTTTGGGTAATTACGAGGGCTTCGGTCCATTGCTGCAGCCACAGACGGCACCAGCGTCCCAGGTGGCCCAGGGAAGATCTGTGGGCTGTGGTGTCTGGGACTTTGAGAGGACCCATGGGGAAATAAGCAGCAGTTGTGGACTTTATCTCTGCCCTTCTCATGCTTCTCCTGGGGGCATTCTCCTCCCACCTCTGAGTGCTTTACCTCCACTCTCTTGAATTTTCATCGGGGGAACCTCTGCCATGAGCAATGTGTATGTAGCTCCATGAAAAGAAAAAAGAAATATTGATGGCTGCTTCACAAAGCTGAAGCTGACTGCTTTCTCCCGAGTCACTCAGATTGTAACCTTTGTGCGCGGTGTTCACGTACAAGTCATTCATGAGATGTCAAGTGAGGAGTAAACCACCCAGGAAGTAGAGACATTTGAGAGGCAGGGATCCGGGACTTGTATCAGTGTGGAAGGAGTGGCAGGGNGAAACTCTGCCGGTTCCTCTAGTACTCCTCCTTCACTTTGACTTGAGCCATGGTTCTTAAGCATCCTTCTAGGCTTTGGCTGTGAATAGAAAAATAATTGGAAGATCTGGGACTAGAGGTAGGGCTCCCTCTCACAGGCAAGCTGGTGACAATGGTCACCTCAGCACAGCCCTCCCTGTATATGAGGGAATGTTCTCGTCTTGTTTAACCACACAGTAACCACAGCAGCACAGAAATCCTTGAGGCACTTTCTGGTTCCCCAGTGCAGTTTGGAACAAGATCTAACCAGCACTACCTAAGGCTTCTCCACAGGGAACACTATCAGGTCTGCACCATAACCACCATCGTCCTGTTCTGTACAGATTGTTAAGAGGTTAAACAGGTCACGCTAAGTGTCACTGGGCACCAGCTAGCAAGGCAAGCTCTCCTCGAGTCTGGGAACATAACGCTGCCTTCCCCACACAGGTGTTTCTCCTACCTTGATTAGGTTGGCCCTCTGCAAGTTCTCATTGATTTTAAGTGGGAAGCTGCCTGTCTGCTTTCCTAAGCAGTTAGGGGACATGCTGAGTCCCCAGGCAGTCACATGGCCAAGGCTATCACACAGAGAGATTGGAGCATATGGCTTTGGTCCCCAGCCACTGTCTCCTGGTCCTTCGCCCCAGCTTTGGCGGTTCTTTCTTACCTCCTCTGTAGGTGCCTCTTTCTCTGCTCACCTTTGCTCCTGGAAATCCATCGATGACCATGCATCTTACACCTAGCACGTCTCGGACTGAATTCATTATCCTCCTACCCTACTGAGTTTATTCCTTCTCAGCTGTTTTCAAGCTAAGTGGTGATGATTTGATTTTAAGGTTGCACATGTGGAAGAACCCAGTTAGAACTGGAAAGACAAAACAAACAACAGCAGCCACAAAAATTAAACAACAACAACAACACACAAACAGGCGATCAGAAACCAAAGCCCAAATCAAGCCTTGCTTTCAATTAGGGTAACTATTGCTGTGATGAAACACCACGACCGGAGCACCTCGGGGAGAAAATGGTTTCTTTGGCTTATGCTTCTACGTCATTATTCATCACTGAAGGAAGTCAGTCAGCACAGGGACTCAAACAGGACAGGGACGTGGAGGCAGGAGCTGAGGCTGAGGAGTGCTGCTTCCTGGTTTGCTCAGCTTACATTTTATAGAACCCAGGACCACAGCCCAGCAGTGGCAGACCCTCCAACATCAATTGCTACTTTAGAAAATGCCCTATAGGCTTGCTTACAGCCTGGCCTTATGGAGGCATTTCTTCCCTTGAGGCTCCCTCCACTTTAAAGGCTCTCGCTTGTGTCAAGTTGACAGAAAACTAGCCAGCACAGCCTCAAGGGAGGGGAAAGCATGGTGGGTCAGGTAAAGCTGGTCCTCTGAATGGCTCTGGGAAGGTTGGCAGTGGGAGACTGAGGCAGGAGAAGAGCGAGTTCAAGGTCAGCCTGGACTCCAGCCAGGGATATACAGTGTATGGGGATGGGTACAATGGGGTGTATGTGTACTGAGATATATGTGTGTGTGTATATACACACATATATATATGACTATATTGACCATATCTAAAATAAAGAGAAGAAGATGAAGATTATGACAAAGAGGAAGACCAGAAGAGGAACTATTGCCACAAATAAACAGAAACCATGAGGTAAAGCCAAAGATTTGCATCCTCAAAGTTGGATGAGCGTGTCAGTAGATAATGCATGGCGGGGCAGATCTGAGAAGACAGCGAATCAGACCAGTGATGGCAACCAGCCTTAGAGCAGACTCCCCAGTTCGGTTTGTTCTTCCTTGCCTTGCTTGTTGTTTCCACCTCTGTGCAATCTAACTTGTCCCGCCCTCTGATTTCCTGTAAAGGCTGTCCCGTTCTTAGTATTTCCACAGGTCAAATGGACGAGAGTCTGATTGCCTGGCCCATCTTTCTGGCCAGACCACAACCCTGCTGGCTGACCGGCATCTGGATTGGCAGTCCTTTGGTTGAGAGCACACTGATCCTATTTGCCAGCTGTGGCTAAGGGTAGGACCCGGGACTGCCTTTCTCAAGAAAGTTCCTCTAACTCTAATGTCCTCTGCTAAGTAAAATCATCAAGTTGTATTATATAATCTCGTTTATATGAAATATTCAGAATGGGCAAATCTATATAGAGAGCAGAGGTGAGTGGCTGCCTAGGGCTAAGGGTGGCTATAGGGGATGGGAGTGGACGTGAAAGAATGTAGACTTCCTTTCCGGGGTGATGGAAATGTCGTAAAGTTGACGATAGCAAAAGTTAGAGAACTCTGTGAACTAAAAGCATCGACTCGTACGGTTGTAGGCAGTAAATAGTATCTCAATAAAGGTGTTTTTAAAAAGACAAGCGTTTTATAGGCCCAAGTATCTCAGTTGGGGCTGCGGCCACAGTGGAAGCTATAGCTTTCTTGCTTGTCTGCTTAAACGCCTTTGCTTCTGAGCCAATTTCTAAACAAATCTACCTGAATTCATCCTCACAACCTCTGGTTTTCTGTTCAGCAGCCACCCCCTTCCATGATGCTAAACATTGGTGTACCAGTTTGGAATAGCTGTCTCTCCTCTGTGTTCCAGGACACCTGACACCCGAGCCTAGCCTACTACTCTGCATTATAGCTGGCACCTTCTTGGCAAGTCTCTATCCCGGACTCTAAGCCATTTGGAGGCCTTTCCTTGCATAACCGCCTGCCACCATAGGGACCTTACAGTATTTCTGGTGTGGCTAGGGTGAATGGATGGATGGTGATGGACTATGTAGAAGGAAAAGGCCAGTTAGCATCTATGTTCAAGTCTACTGCCTGCTCTTAGAAACCTTACCAACTTGGTAAAAATACGTGTGCTTTTTTTTTTTACCAAGGCAGGATGAGGACTGGATGGCAGAGAATCCCTAGCCACACGGGGCAGACCACCTTGTTAACTCCCAAGAACTCAGGTATCAGTCACCACGATTCAAATTGTTTCTGATGTGACCCATGGCATGATGTACTCCTTAGGGTAAAAGGCAGCCCCCCCCCCG
>LOJH01018373.1:7760-21783 GCA_001685095.1 Ellobius talpinus
GCAGAACCCACACTTTCTAAGGCTTACATTAAAGTACCAGGGCACCCACTGAGTTTAAAGATTATATAAATAAAAAATGTCATCATACACCCGCAACAACACATTTATTTTATAAGTGTTTGTCATGAAAGTGAATACACTCCACTGAACTCAGAAGTGCTGCCAACAAAGACAACAGAGTACACCTCTAAAGAAGGTACACTCGCCAGGCAGTGAGGGCACACACCTTTAACCCCAGCACTTGGAAGGCAGAGGCAAGTGGATGTGAGTTTGAGGCCAGCCTGGTCTACTGACTGAGTTTCAAGACAGTTATGGCCACAAAAAGAAACCCTGTCTCGGGGAAAGAAAAGGTACACTCCACTGCAGCCACTGGCAGTGCTCTTGGCCACAATGGCAGTCAGGCCCAACACAGGGTACACTAAGTATATGCTGGTAGAATGAGCACAGGTATGCAAGAAATATTACACAAATAATCATGCAAACCCACACCTATAGTCCACAGTGAGGCATATTCAAGGAAAGCTATCCCAGGAATGCCTGGTCTTACCAGCTATAGGAGAATTAGACAGGATGGAGAAGGAACACACATTGTGGGACTGGTTTTCAGAAGGTCTAGGGAGCAGCGTCCTCTGTGAGAAAAAAATGTGCATAGTAAAGGTGGTAGGAAGACATCAGTGTCAAAAAAGATCACTCTACAAAGACCTTTCCCGAGGAAAACTGAAGATCATCAGAAGGATTTAGTTCAAACCTAGAATGTTCTTAACTTGGCTGGAAGGCAGATATGGGTATCTGTTAACAACCATGGGGTAGGTAGGCTGATAGGACTCAATGCTGAGCATTTTGGTGGGCAGGATGGAGAAAGTTAAGGGACTGCTTGTATCGAGAGGCACTGAGAGTCAAGAGATGATCATTTCCAGGTCTCAGGCCTCCTTCCTGCAGGTGAACAAAAGGTCCCGATGTACTTATAAGACCCTGTTCAGCTGAGAAGAACCTGCGCTGACCAGACGTTGCTAACTGTGTAACATTTACAAGATCTGTCAGTCACATTGGATCACAACACAACTGAGTCTGGCATAGAGGTGATATTCTCTGATCATATATAAAGTACTCGGGTTGCCTTAAGACCCTGTCTCATGCATGATCTCCCAGGATGTTGGCAAACAGCAGAGATCAGAAAGAGCTGGGGATAATAGTGTGACCAACTTACTAACAACTCTGCATACTCTCGAGGCTCACCATACCTCATTCCAGAGGCTGAGAGGCAGTACTCAGTAAGTTTTTTCCATAAAGGACCAGTTAGAATGCTTTGGGGCTATTCATGCCCCCGATCTTGTGGTAGGAAAGCAGTCACAGAGAGTTGTGGATGTAACTGATTATGGCTCTATGTAGATGAAGCTTTAATGATTTACAAAAATATTAAGTAGAAAAGACCACATACTGTAAATCCCACCTGAGGAAATACTCAGGGAAGTCCATAGAGATAGGTGGGCTGGCAGGTAGGAATAAGACTTCTGAGTGATGAGAATATTCTATGAAATGACCAAGAGTTGGTAACACTCCATACCTACACTAAACCCTGTCTAAATGTGTACTTTAAATGAGTGAGTTTTATGATATGTGTGTGTGTGTGTGTGTGTGTGTAAATAATAAAAACAGGATGGGTTGGGGAGATGGCTCAGGGAGTAAGCACTTGCCATGCATGTATGACACAGGAACTCAGATCCCTAGCACCCACATATCAGGAGGGCATGTTGACTCCGGATTGCAGGAAACAGAGACAAGAGATCCCCTAAGCAAGCCGGCTAGCCAGACTAGCAGAATTTATGAGCCCTGAGTTCAAGTGAGAAGCCTTGACACTCGATATATAAGATGGCAAGCCATTAAGGAAGAAATCTGCTATCAACCTCTGGTCTTCACATGCACAGACCTGCACATTACACTGTGCCACTACACAATCATTCAGAAAACAAAAAAGACTGGGTTTATCATGGGGTTTAGTTTAATATTCAGATGCTGAATTTAGCAGCCACAGAATGTCTACCAACTCATGAAGTATTTTTTTATTCTGGGACAAAGAATAAAGAACTGAAGTTAAATTGAGGACTAAGGGAGCATGAGCAAAAATTAAAAAGTTTAGAATGCATATGTACATCCATGCAATGCTCCTTTGTTTTGTAACATGGTCTTCCCTGTAGCCACTATGCTCAGCATACTTCTTATTTATAAATAAACTAATCTCAAGAAAGAAAAATATTTTCTTTATAATTTTAAAATTATGGTCACTTATTTAGTGTGTAGACATATCATGACCTGAGTGTAGAGGTCAGAAGACAACTTTTACAAGTTGGATTTTTTCTTCTAAAATGTGGGTTCTAAGGATGGAACTAGGATTGTAAGACTTAGTGGCAAGTACCTTTACCCACTAAGCCACCTCACCAGACCCAGAGAAAAAGATTTCTAAGAGACTAACAAAAGGAAACTGGTCTATTAACGTCTTCCAAAAACTACATCCATTCACAAATCCTATGGCTACATTATTATAGCCTTACTTCCCTTATCTGTCATCTGTAAGTGCTGCTGTCTTCTTTCTTGGGTGCCTTGTACATCCTGTGTGCCATGGCTGGTGGATGGCACTTGTAGGCTGTCCTACCACTTATTACAGTTCTACAAATGCCTGCTTCTGCCAGCCCAACTCCTGCCTCCTGACTTTTTTAAGCCTAGGTTCTAACAGCTCCTGGAGATACTCCAGTTTGAACACTCTTGGGACCTGGAACCCTAGCCTGGTACGTAAATAATTTTCAATGGTAATCCAAGTCTATCTTTATTTATATGAGTACCAGTAAATTATTTGTTCATGGCTTTATTTTTTCTATTAATAAAAAAGACAAGGGCAAGAATTTTCTCTGTTTCACTCTGAAAACCAAAGATGTAAGAAAACAGCATCTCCTGGTAAGTTCATCAGCAGCTAGAGTACGGACCTTACAGACACAATGTAGATGCGTACATAGACTCAATCAATGCTCCCTCACCTGGACCACCAGTGGCTTTCGTAAGTGCCGTTTGCGTAGTTTCTTGGGCTTTGGTGAGAAGAAGTCTGACTGTATCTATGGGAGAAAGAACATGAGTCCTAAAACAGGCACTCTAACCACGAAGCAGACCACAGCCGCCCCCCCTTGCGCTCCAGCACTCACGCTGATGGAGTCCAGGTGCTGCCTAAAAGTCAGTTCCGCCTCCTTAGTGGGAGAGAAGAGCTTTCCATGTCGACTATTGGGTGGCAAAGTTGTTGGTACAGCAAAGAGGCCACCATCTGAGTCACCGCTTCCTGTGCTAGAGGAACCAGCTACCAAGAGAGGCCTTGGGGGATTCCTTAAACCTGGAACAGAAGGGAGAATTATGTGCTGACACTTACATCCATCCCCTCCACGGCAAAGGCAATCCTAGGCAATACTAGGAAGTAAACCAGGAAAGAAAGCAGACAATTTTCAGCTGCCTATACTTTATCTAGTAAAGTCCTGCCTTGCTTCCTCTGATTCCTGACCCCACTTTACAGGGACTGTAGGCCTCTTGAATAAAAGCATATTACCACTGTTCTAAGATCAAGAGAGAAATGGCAGGACAACTAACCAAGACTTGAGAGCTAACAGGACTTTGGGACATTCCTAGCTGACCAAAAGAAAGCAGACTCTCTGCAGAGATTAGTTAGCAACACACTCAGTGTCCATCTTGACTTTACAGCAACTCAACTTCGTGTGGCTGCAGCAGAGCAGCCATACTCTGAAAGAGAGTGTGGCTATGTGCCTATGTAGCTATTTATGTAACACAGGTAATTAGAACAAGTAGGCTATAGCTACACACTATTGACACCTGGTTTTAAAATCCCTTATTTTGCAGAAAACAGCCCCAATGATAACAGGACAGGAAGTATTTATTGTATAATAACTGTTGAAATTCCATCATGGTAGTATACTGCTACAAAGCACCTTCACGGTTCATGGCTTGGTATGGGCCACACATAGTTCACAAGCCAAGTTTGCCACACATAGTACACATTTCTGGAAGTACAGGACCCTGGGCCTTATAATCCTCAATCAGACAGAGAATGTTAGAGGACATTTAAAATTTCACTGGAAGGCAGAAGAAGCAGTCATGAGCTGCTACCTGGCCTACTTCAAGGAACAGGCCTTCCTTTCAGGGATTAGTGGCTCGGGCTTTGCTGATGCAGTCCCTTAAAGCATAAGAAAGAGGAAGCGAAAACAAAAAACAAGCAACTGCAAGATGTGTCCCACAAATTCACAGCCTTGAGGTCCACACAGGTAACTGGAAGGACTAGCAGGCAGTCTTTAGTGGAAAGGCTGCTCATAAAAAAGTCAATGAAATGAAAGTGAATGAAAACAGTATTATTAAAGAACTGTTAACCTGACAGGATACTATATTTTTCTGGCCAAAAGAATTACTGTTATCTTTGGTATGCCAATGTAGCTTCCTTACAACAGAGGTAAAATAGTTTCAGTAAGTTAAAGCGAACAAAATTGATGCCCTGGGAAATAAATGGGCCAGCCATGCTTATCTTGGGGTTTTATGTACCCAGTAGGGGAATTATTTTTTCCCCTAGGGTCTGGGGTGATATCTCAGCAGCAAAGTGATTGCCTAACATGTATGATGCCCTGAGTTCCATCCTTAGTACCACAAAATAAACCAAAATTATTTCTCAGAAAATTTAAGGGTATACTAAGAAGCAGGTTATTTCATTTTTCATTTCTGATACGGCCACCATGCCCATTAATAGAAGACTGCTTTATTTGAATGTTTTGAGGTAAAGAAAATTAAGTCGCTACAGAATTAAGAACCAGTCCACCTTAATAGCTTTAAGCCACTCAGTAGATCATGAAGGTTTCTCACGCAAAACTTCCAATGTAACCAGACCAATCAAGACTATCCTACACCCTGCTTATCACATGAACTAGGTCCTTTATGACATTTCCCTGTGTTCATCATCCCCAATGGAAGTGATCCTCTGCCTCTGCTATGCCCACTAGACCATGATTGGTAGACAACACGATCATGTGTTCAGTTCAGATACAATACCAATGACATCAGGATTCCGTGAAGCATACCTGGGGAACAAGGTGCAGAACCAGATGGGAAAGTCTTGCTGCTTCGGAGGGCAGATGGGTTTCGAGAGCAGCGGGGACTCCGAGAGCTGATGGTCACTACCTTCCCTGGGGGGGATGTGGACTGTTCCTCCTGGGTGGGCCTGACTGAGGAGGCTGTTGATGCTGTGTTTGCTTCAAAAGCCTGGAAAGACACCAGGTTTGAGGTTCAAAGACTCAGCTCAAGAAAAATGGTTCTATCACAAATATCCTAAGGACATCCATTTCTATGGTGGCAAAAACCCAAAACAAAACCCAAACCACTTTGGAATAGAATGCCCCAAAGTCATAATTTGCAAATTTAGCACATTACTTCATTATTTTTCTAAAGATTTACTTTTATTGCACATGAGTGCACACAGCCGTGGGTAGTATTCCTTACTGAAATGGTGTCTTGTCCTGTAGCCTAACTTGGCTGGCATGTATCGACTAAGTTGCCCAGGCTGATTTCTGGTTTAGAAGACCTGACTTAGTCTTCCAAGTGTTAGGACCAGAAGCATTAACTACACCTGCCTGACTAATTCTAACTCTCCAGTGATTTGAAATCACTAAGCAAGGTGTGGACATACTTTAATCCCAGTACTCTGAGGCAAAGCCAGGCAGATCTGTGGAAATTTGAGGCCAACATGATCTACAGAATGAGTTCCAAGCCAGACATCCTGGGCTGTATGGTGAAAAAAACATAACAAAACACATGACAAACTTTAGGAATTGGAAGGAAAAGGGGAGGGGGAAAGTTACAAATCCCCAGGGAGTGAGATGAATAGTTAAAGCAAATCGCTGCTTTCCTCAGGAGATCCTAGCCTATCTCCAGTGCCAAAATGTGGTGGACAGACAGACAAGCAGCCAAAATGTGGTGGACAGACAGACAAGCAGCTCTACAGCAGGAGGAAAGGGAGCAGCATAACAGTTATGGCACAGGGAAGACATGCTGGTAAGTGACAAAGGTTTGTCTTTTTAAAAAGCCATGGCGAAAGACTGCCTAAGACAATCATGTTAACTCCTACTACTGTGAGCCCTAAGGAGGAAACAGATTCACTCCTGAAAACCAGTCACAGATGAAAAGCCTTTTGCCCAGCTCCCAACCTCATGAGTGTCCAGGACCCTTTAAGGGATGGCTTCAGGGGCCAGGGAGATGGCTCAGCAGGTAAAGGCACTTGACTCACAAACATGAGTTTGTTTGATTCCCTAAAACAATGTAAATAGCTGGATGTGAAGGCACACATGTGTCCCCTACGAGACAGAATATAGGAGACAGAATAGACCAAAAGGTCACAGGATTACCAGCTGGAGAAGTGAAGTGCAGTGACAGAAAAAAAACAAGGGATTCTGTCTCAAAACAGGGAGGAAAACTGATTCTTGAAAAGCTGTCCTCTGACCTCCACATGTGTGCCATGCATTTGAACACCCACATTTTCACATACAATCTGATAGCAGAAAAATAGATGGCTTCAAGTCCTAGGGCTTCACAAAGGCATTCTACCTCTTATTGCTGTTCCTCTTCTGGTGGCCTCACCTCTTCAGAGAGACCTGGTTAGATGCCCAAATTCTGAACTCCTCCCAGAAGCAGCCACACCGTCTCACTAGGGTTACTTCACAACAGTCCCTCTACAGCTCTGCCCAGGTCTTCACCATGGCTTCATCTGTTCTTCCCATGCCCATCGCCAACCTCTCTCTGTATCTTTCTTCTGACCTCTACATTCTGGGAAAAGTAGTATTCCCACCTCAGATTGAGCATTTCAGGTGACTCTGGTCAGTTTCCTGAGTCTCAGGACTCTTGGGGTACTTGCTTGCCACAGCTCTGCCAGGCAGAAAAAGGGGAACAAAGGACAGATGACCTGTCTCTGACCTACGGTCTTGAGTTTCAACAGAGCCCATCAAGTCATTATGGGGGGCTGGCTACCATTCACAACCTCTCCTCCCTCAACCCCTAGCAATATCTGTCCTTTCTTTTTTCCTTCATCACTACCGTCTGTTGTTTTGTTTTTAAGTCCAGCCTGGTCTCTAAGTATTCCTTTCTGAGTTTCTACAACAGTGGGATGTATAGACAGATGATGTGCTCAGGCATGTGCCTGAGCCCTGTAACCTTACTTCTAACAAGGTCTCAGTGGTGTTGAGGCTGTCAGTCAGGAGCCTACTTGGGGTCTCAGCAGTGCTTCTGGTTCGTCACTTTCTATAATATTGTTCCAAACTGCCTCACTTACCTTCCAGTTGAAATTGAGGCTAGAACCTCTCACTTTCCCACTGACTCAAGGGTCTGCTCTGGCCTCCTCTCCTTGAGAAGTAGACCATACCACATATCTCCACAGAAGGCCATCTATGTAGTCACAGCTTAATTCCAATAACCCTGCTGCTGGGTCTATTTAGAGGTTACATCCAGTGCTGAATTGTAGACCTTCAATAGCCCTGGCATGGGGTATTGGACCTACAGTCCTGGTGACTATGTTACCTTTGGAATCCTGAAGAGTCATGCTTGACACACCAACACAGGCTCACCTTAAACTATTCAATGTCCTGGGCTAATCTAAACCACTTACCATCTTGGGGTGGACCTCAGTGGAGATGAGCCTCAAGAGACAGTTCAGGAGGCGCTGCTGGTGGAGGGCTGAAGGCGGAGAGCGGGGTAGGGCAGTCTGACCCTGTGCTGTGGGCACCTGGCTCTCAGGGGCCAGCACAGCCAGCCAGTCATACTCTAGCTGCAGCTTGCTCGGCTTGCCCATCATGAGGTAGACTTCAGCCAGCGTAAGGCTCTCAGAGGTCTGCAAGTTCCAGCCCTCTTCACGCAGCTGTTGGGCCAGCTGGCTGGCAGGGACTTCCTTTGAAGGCCTGGCAGCAGGCTGTCCCTGAGACAACAGAGGTTCTGAGGGGCTCCCTTTCTCCTGGGACTCTTCAGGAGATGCATCTGCCAGCTCTTTAGTACAAATATCTGGCAGAAGCCTGGGGTCAAGTTGAGGATCGGTGCCAGTTTGAGGGTCCAGGCCACGGGGACCGTTGTCTGCAACCTCTCTGCTGCTGGGCATGAGTGCCTCTGGGGAAGTAACCATGCCAAGAAGAGGGTGCTCTCTCCCAGACTGTGTGTCTGTACAGCGGCACTGCTCTGGTATGATGAGATCCTGGCAAGACTTCAGGTATCGGGGAAAGGGGTCAAGGAGTGAGAGTTCATCTTCCAAGTCTGGGGGCTGGCCACACGAACATGGCAGGGCCCTTGATTCTTGAATGGGGCTCTCCCCACCCACAGCAAGGGCTGCTAGTGAGGTCTTCTCAAGCTGTGGGCCAGAGTCCTGGTGCCCATGAGGAGGCCTGTCAGGGGCATCTGAGCTGTTCATACTTGGAGCTGTCCCCTCTCCAGGAACACTCTCAGGGGAACTCTCCCCTGAACTCTGTGAAGCATCTGCATTGGGAAGAAGCCGCCCCCCACCCTTGGCTTCAGCACTGCCCCTCTGGCACTTCACCTGGCCCCGGGCTATTCCCTGACCACTCTGGATGCCCAGGATCTGGGCTGGAGGCAGCGAGTGCGTGTCCTTGGTACCCTGCTTACACCGGCCACCCTCTTGCCAGTGTACAGTACAGAAGGCCTTGGAGTGTACCACACGGGCCACACCCGGCAGTGGTGTCAGCGTACAGTTCTCGCCTGGGAACAAGTGCAATGCCACCTTCTCCTGGGTCTGTGCTGTGCTCGAGCCCTGGAGCTGCCTCTCCTCAAGTGTCTTCCGCTGGGCACACTGTCAAGGAGCAACTTCAAACAATTACACTGTGATCAAGGTCCTCTTCAGTGGAGAGCTATAGATTTCTTTCCTAGCAGCAGCACGGATCCCTTGATATTCCTGAGGCTCACCTAGGAACTTTTCTCAGGCTACTACCAGACTGAGCTGGTCCAGGTGTTCAGTGTATTCAGGAAACTCACACCTGATGACAGACACTATTCCTGAAAACAGGTAGGGTTAGCAACCTACCAAGGACACAAAGGAGGCTGTGATGAGTGTACATCATCCCACCCAATCTACAGATGGAGTTACTTTGGCAATGTCTCACAGAAGAGATAGCTGGCCACTCAAAAAAACATGGAGAGGTGGCTGGGACTGAATACACTTGGGGCAAGTTGGTCAAAGGCAGGACTTTACACCTAACCCAAGAGTGTTGGACTCCCATGGGGACCTATAGCAATGACAAGAATTAGGGATCACAAGACCTCATTCCCAAGCAAGAATAGCTGGAAGGTTTGGAGGGCCTGCTTCAAGTGGAAAAAGATACAATTCGTACTTCATGGAGTGCCCACTTCTGCTTCAAGAACTCAATGAGGCTAGAGACTTTTCGATGTAGCTCCACAATCATCCTACAAAATGAAAAACAAGGTTAGAGTAGGAAAGTCAGTCTTGGAATTAGCTCTAATGACTGCCTGTACCAAAACCACATGATAGATAAGTAGGTACTGGACAGGTAAGATCCACAGAGTCTTCAGTTCCTATTCCTAAATATAAATTCTGTTCGGTGAAATCACTATAGATTCACATAAAGCTGTAAAAAACACAGAGAGGTCTAAGAACCCTTTCCAATTTGAGTTCTTGGCTAGTGTGTGAGCACTGAAACCACCAGTGCTCATTACCTTCAAGAGTGGAGGTATGTAGTTACCCCTAATTTGCCCTAAGAAAATAAAACACACACATAGACGAGATGAAGCACTGATATGTGCTATAAAGTGGATGAGCCTCAGAACAGTAAGCCACTGAGCGATGCCAGATAGAGCAGATTCCTCTGTGGTTACAATAACATTAAATGTCTAGAAGAAGCAAATCCACAAGAATAAAAAGCAGTTGGAAGAGAGACGAGCGCTGGAGAAAGTGATAGATAACAGGCACACGGGATGAAGAAAACATTCTGGAAGTCAACTGAGATAAAGGTTGTACAACATGGTGAACATACCAAGTGCCACTTAACTATAAACATTCAAGTGGCAAAGAGCTCATTCAATGTTGTATGAATTTTACTTCAACTAAACAAACTATAAACAGGAAATGGATCAAAGGTATGACAGTGCTTTGTAAATTAGCCACAAATCTTCAAGGAATCAGAGATAAAGAAATATAAGGGTTTTACAGGTAAGATGAAGATTCTGCAGGCACTCACAATCATATTTTCTTACTTAGACAAAGAACTTTGCCTGGTAGAATTACAATTCAGGATCTCAAAACTACCCTCCAACTCAGAGCATTCTCATGACATCATCACCTCCATACCTTGTCCTCATATGATGTCAGGGCACTGTGCAAAAGCTTTTTCTCTAGGATACCCTGAGTGAAACTGAAACACCAAACCCTCAAGTGCTGCCTGTCATGGGGCCCTTCCTCATGCTAAATGTCACCTGAGACGTGGGTTCTGGGCCAGGCTCTGTACTCGTGCCCAGGCGTGGTTGTTCCGTGGTTGTAGCTCTACAGGGACTTTCAGGGGTAAGCGCACTGGCTTCTGGTCCTCTTCATCACTTAGACCTGAAGAAAGGAGACCATGAAAGTCCAATGCAGACAAACCTCAAGGTAGAAAACAAAACACTTTGCCAGAAAATCACAGGGAAATGAGAACTTGGAATAAAGGAGACTGTCTTATGCCTGGAAACAAGGAGAACAGAGGAACCCAAGCAAGGGTCAAACTCAACATGGTGAACTGTGTAGTTACAAAGGCAGAACTATGGATAGGCCACCAAGTGGCCTCCTCAGAGTATTAACCCAATGTCAGAAAGTTGCCATGGCTTCTTAGTAGATACATGGAAGTCACTTTAAGAACAGTCTATTCACAGGAGAAGGTTAAACAGAGTGAGTCAAAAAGTACAGTAGCTTGCCCATCAAAAAATCCATAGAGGCTTCAACACATGCCATCCCTTCCCCTGCCACCTACCGTCTGGATCGCAGAGTTTCTTCAGGGCCCGACACATGGGTGCCTTGATCCGCAGATTTCTCCCTTTATAACGTACTGTGGTGGCGCTGGGAATAGAATTTGAAGCAATACTGAGGACTTTGTGAATGTAAGAGATGAATGATTATCTGGTCTGAAGTGTGGTAAGCAGGAAGACCTGGTAAGCACCCATTCCTATGCTGTCAATCACATCAGATAGTAGGCAGAGGCAGGATCTCTAGATACCTGCTACTTTCCTGAACAAGGGACATGTGCTATTTATAGGAAGTGAACTGTGCTCAAAGCATGATTACTGAACGTCACGTACAGCTAGGCTCACTGTTGAGGAGCTTCTCTGCTCACCCCATCTCCAGGCATTCCTCCTTCTTAGAGCCTTATAACAGAAACTCCAGAAACTCTATATGTCTTCCACATGACCTGCCCACTCACCTTTACATGACTTCTTGTGAACTACTCATGACCAATTTGCCACAGCAGTGTAATCCCATCCCCCTGTAATCCATACAGTAGAGTAAGGTGTCACAGCCCCAAACTCAAGTCCTTAGGCCAGCCAAGGTCTGTCTGTTGGAGCTGCAGTAGATTAGCAATTATATACATTATTGAAATACTGTTTCGCTACTGATACAAAGGTGAAAGCTCCTTAAAAAACAAAACAAGAGAAAAACAAACAAAGCCCACAGGTGGAAAACTTTCAAAGCACTAAGTATAGGTAGCTGGTTTTCAGACAGGGATTGAACAGGTGTGAACATGACCAAAGGCCAAGATTGAGATCAGTCTGGCTCCTGAGTTTCCACTGCTTTGAATTTAAAAAGAACAAATGATGCACTTTGGATCCAGATTAAAGATCCAGGTTGAAGAAAAGGCTCTGGTCAACCACCTAAAGGTAAAGAAAGGAATGCATGTTTGGGTTTTATAACATGTTCAAACTATCACTTTATGTCTTTTTGCTTTAACCTACTTTTGTTGTTGTTAGACAGGGTCTAACTGTGTAGCTCTGGCTGTCCTTGAACTCAAAGAGATCTGCTTGCTTCTGCCTCCTGCTGGGATTAAATACATGTGTGGGAAACCCGCCCCCCACTTTATTTTACTGACCTATTCTCAGCTATGAGCATGTTAGTTATGAGAGCAGCTTCTATCCTCACTATTTAGTTTCTAAGATGTATGTAGGAAAGTGACAGGGTAATATACATGAGATGATTCTAAAGATGTGAAAGAAATGATATACTCATACTAGTACAGATTCATATTCGTATTTAAGTGTTTATTCATGTAAATTTCCTAAGGAAAGTTTTAATTGAGGGGAAGGAGATGGGCTAGCTGGTGATTTTATTTATTTATTTTTTTAAATGTTTTTTTTTTTTAAAGATTTATTTATTTGTTATATATACAGTGTTCTGGTGCCAGCAGGCCAATAGAGGGCACCAGATCCAGATCTCACTACAGATGGTTGGGAGCCACCATGTGGTTGCTGGGAATTGAACTCAGGACCTCTGGAAGAGCAGGCAGTGCTCTTAACCACTGAGCTATCTCACCAGCCCCTTTATTTTTTTTTTAGACAGGGTTTCTCTGTGTAGCCCTTGCTGTTCTGGAACTCACTCGGTAGACCAGGCTGGCCTCAAACTGACAGAGATCCACCTGCCTCTGCCTCCCAAGTGCTATGATTAAAAGTGTGTGCCACCACTGCCCGGCTGATTTTACATGTTCATACTATCTTAAAAAGATGTATTCTAGCTGTGCAGTGATGGTGCATGCTTTTAATGCCAGCACTCAGGAGGCAGAGGCAGATGAATCTGTGAGTTCAAGGCCAGCCTGGTCTTCAAAGTGAATTCCAGGACAGCCAGAAATGTTATACAAAGAAATCCTGCCTCGAAAAACTAACAAAAATGTATTCATTCAGAATGTACTTATACTATATTTGTATAATTTAAAAATGTTGTTCTAACATAATGCTGCTTAAATCTGGAGATAAGAATCTAAACTATAATGTTAAGCAGAACAAGCACAGGAAAGGTTCTGTTGATACAATACTTGATTAAAAGAGCAACTCAAGGGGGCCAGAGAGATGGTTCAGCAATTAAGAGCACTGGCTGCTCTTCCAGGGGACCTGGGTTCAATTCCCAGCACCCACACGGGAGCTCACAACTTTCTTTAACTCCAGTTCTAGGGGATCCGACACCCTCACACAGAGTATATACAAGTAAAACATCAGTGCATATTAAATAAATAAATAATTAAAAAAGAGCAACTCAAATATATACATGTAAAGCAGGAGACACTAGGGCTAAAGTCAGGGACAAAGCCCTGTACCACATACCTCGTAAGAACAAAGTGTGTCCTGAAAAGGAATACGACTCACGTTTTAACGTTTTAGCATTATGAAGTCTCATAACCCTGCATAGTGGTTTCATGTTGGCTCTAAACACGGTAAGGCTTTCAGCAAGTACTCATAAGATGATTCAAACAGTGAGGTCTCTCTTATATGGGAGGTGGGCACAATCATTCAACACAGAAAACTCAGTAACTCCTCATGATATGGCAGCTACAATATCATCCATTTATCCTTCCACATGCACATCTATTTACTTATCCAAGCATCTACTTACCTACCCACCCATACACTAACCCATGCTACCCACTCATAAATGTACCCTCCGACTCATCTGCCCATGCTTTCTCTCACTCATCTGTATTCCATCTATTAATCTAGCCATACATACATATTCATCTGTCTACCCCCTATTGGCACATTCATCCATCTACCCATATATCTGCCTTTCATTCATTCATTTATCTGTGTAAACATTTATCTATCCCTCTACCAGCCATTCTTCTATCTACTCATTCATTTGCTCAACTGTTCTCTTAAATGTCTTTTCATCAATTCTAACTATCCCTCTACCTATCACCTCATCTGTCATATGCACCCCATATGCATCCATCCATCCACCCATCCATCCATCCATCCACCC